>BGPR01005149.1:75454-89387 GCA_013235015.1 Araneus ventricosus
TTATGGAGAGGATAGTCAAAACAATATTCGCTTGTGGCTTCATGTTTTCAAAATCTGACGTTGGTCGGGGGTCTGTCTGCTTCTAAGGATCGAAACGTCGAAAGATCGGGGGTTCGAAACCCAATTCACCTAACAGAACACCTTTCAAATTTGAAATAAACTTAAAGGAAAAAGTTAGGGTATGTTGTCTAAAACCATTTTGACTTGCATTCAACCAAATTTGAGTTCCAACCATTCAAATTTGAAAGAAATTTAAGGAAGCAAAGTTACAGCATTTTGTCTAAACATTTTTGAGTCAACTCACGTGACGTCGCAGTCATGTGACAGTGTAATTACGCTTGCCATCTGGTATGGAAGTGAGCGTTGTTTTAAGTTGGGTCATGAGGTCGCATCCTGTTTTTTCTTGTAAGACACGCTGTGGGTTCCAAAATCGAATTGCTGTGGCGCTTTCCACGTATATCACTTTAGCATGAATTTTACGCATCTTGTTTGAACATTCGTTTAGAATGGACGTATTAATTTGAGGGAAAAAAACTGGAGAATTCAATTCCTCACAAACCTCACAAAATAAAATTTTTAGAAAACTTACTACAGACTACATCTTCATGTGAAATAAAAGTGAATCTATTTAGTGATTGATTAAATTCCTGTCTGAATATCATTACTTTTATCGTCTATATTTATACGTCTACTCTTTTACTTAAGAACACTTCTATATACTAAATTCCAAACTTCGTATTACAAAATAAATAATTGGAAAGAAGCAATTTTATGCTCCTAGTGAAAATTTAAAATTTTCAATTGATTTTTAAAAAAATATTACTATTCTTCGGTTCTGACAAGTTGGCGGCTGACATTTGACCTCAGACAGACGAGTGTATTTGCTGAGAGGGAGGAAAAGTACGAAACGGACAGCAAGTCGCTGAGACCTTAAAAGTTGTAATAAATACGACTGTATTGACGTCTCCTAACTTATCAAAATAGACTCGTCTGAAATCCCATGATGCTTTACTTCTCTGCCGCCTTCTCGTCAGATCTAGGAAACACGGACGTTTCCTGTTGGTGAGCGCCCAGATGAAGGTTTAGTGCACCAAATGGACAGTATTTGAATTACTGTTGAAGTAATTTGAACAGTAAAGCTGAATAGCCTTTACCGTTCAAACTACTTCAACAGTAATTGAAAAGAAACGAATTTCAGACCTTGAAAATTAAAAAATAAAGCCCCTACCCTAGAATGCAACATTAACTATAGTAGCTGTTTCAGTTCCCGACTCATTGGGGTTTTCTTCCCCTGTAAGAAGGAAACTAATAATAGGTTCCTAAACATATATAAATATTCGAAAGAAAATGAATAAATACACAAATGAATACAAAAATAAATCTTTCTTATTAAGCAAAGATATGTCTTTTTTTATTTATTTAACCATAATAACATTAATTAACGGGCAAAAACGAAAAAAAAATTAAAGAAAACGAAATCGAAAAAAAATTAAAGAAAACGAAAAAAGGATAAGAAACACATGGAAATTTATGATAAACAAAAACACAGCTTACGCAAGAAAAGACAATTAGCTTATTTTTCTTTGCGCTTTTTTTGTAGTTTTTGTATTATATTTCCGCTTTTTGTATTTTATATATTATGCATTTTATGTATTTTTATATTTCTTTTCAATTTTTTGGTCTTTATGCATTAATTATTTATATAAAATATATTTATCTGATTTTATAATCATTTTCCTTAAGGTAGGCTAAACTCACCTGTGCTTCCTAAGTAAAAACCTTTATTAATAAAGGTTATTTTTTTAAATTTTTGAATAATAATTTCATTAGAAATGCTAATCGGTTGAATGTAAACATTTTCACCCTTCAAAACCGTCAGTAAGTGTCAAAAAGACTAGTAGACGAATAATAACTAACGATGAACTTTTTAAATTTATTTGACTATTTTTCGATTTATCTGGGATCAAAATATCACAGTGCTACTTTTCTGCAGTGTTAATGAATGTAAAATATTTAATCTCTGTCATTTTCATCTCTTTCGCAAAATTTAAATGTGTCATGACGATGAATAAGAAAGAATTGAAAAAAAAAGAACACTGCTGCTGTAGAAAGACTTCAACCGTGCCACCAGGGGGCGCTGCTTTGATTCGGAAGGCAGCCAAATCGGTGGGATGAAAATAAATTCTTTCTCCGGTGCTCTTTTCTGTTTTTAACATTTAGTAGGTTAGAGGATTCCTTTTGACTAGACTCATCAAGGCAGCAAAATGGTTTAAAGTAAGTGAAATATTTGCATTTTTTAAAAAAAACTGAGTGTTTCTTATCACTTACACTTCTTCATTAGAAATCGCAGTTTTCATCTTTTTTTATCCGTCCTGAACACGGGTGGCATTTCTGTAACTTTACATTCATCCTAACGAGAAAATTTTAAATTATCGGAGCGTTTTGTACAATTTAATCAAGATGGCGGTTCAGCGTTGTCAAGTGAAATAAACAGGCAAATTTTAGAATTAAGGAATGCAAACTTTAAATAAAATACTCGGTTTTGTAAAATTTTGCCTATTTGAGAGAAAAGAATGGTAATAACTTGATTAATTTGCCCATGCATGAAATATCTAAATAGGAATAAGTGGAGTGCATATGGAGAAAGCT
The DNA here is from genome assembly GCA_013235015.1 of Araneus ventricosus. Classification (NCBI taxonomy): domain Eukaryota; kingdom Metazoa; phylum Arthropoda; class Arachnida; order Araneae; family Araneidae; genus Araneus; species Araneus ventricosus. The sequence goes on from BGPR01005149.1 coordinate 78,104, forward strand.
CCAACAATTTACATTGAAAAAAAATGGCGTCAGTAAAAGAACGACTCATCAAACTGCCGACATTCTTACGGAGAACAGTTGGTTATTTTTAGCCCCAATGTGGTAAAGGTATGGACATATTCCTGTACAAAAGAATACAAAATGTAATTCTTCAATGTACAGAACATTAAAGATTAAGTACAGTATGCTCTAATATACAATGGCGCGAACAGTGGCTTCCAAGATTAAAAGTCCTTTTCATTAAAATTATATAAAGTTGTTCTGTCGCTTTTCTAGATGAAAAATCATAGAAATCCACAATAAGGCGTATTGAAAATGTTTCATTCATGAAAACAAGCATTTTTCGCAGTTCCTAAACAAATAACATTTATGTCGAAATTATAATACTTACAAATGCCATTTCAGTAAAAATAGTTAAACACACATTCTAAAAATGTAAACTTTGATTGCAAACTTAAATCTGGTAATTTTTAAGATCTTGTTGGCTTATGATATGAATGATTGTTTCCCTAAAATAAATCATTTCATCTATGCGTTCGTGACTAAGGAAATATGCTATTGAATAAAAGAAGGATGATAATTTTTAAATTTAATGAAGAATAATTTGAAAAATAACCTAACAAACTATAAAAAAGGCAGTTTAGAGGACTGCAAAAATAAAAAAAATAGATAAGAGGAAAAAAATCTAATCCTGAAAACACAATCAAGATAAGAATTTCTCTAAGAAATAAATCAATATGAAAACTTAAATTGGTAGAAATAAATTCCAGATATCCATGTGTTAACATGAATTTTGGTGGGCACTTAATTGGGTTATGGAATTGAATACCTTGTTTTGCACATACCATATGACAGTTTCAAAAATCCAGCATGAAGTGAATTCTATTAACAAGTGGTGATTATTCCATTAAAATTGGTATCTGCACTTTATCGCTTATCAATCAGTACCTTTTAAACTTTTATACATATAATATATTATAATACAGAAAAACCTTTTATTATCAATAACTTTGAAACCAAAGTAATAAGAAGTAGTAACTTTAAACTTTCCAAATCAAATCAAATATAACAGCTGCATAATACGATTTTTAAAAAAACGCCGAAAGCTAATTTTCTCCATAAGTTATTAATAAATGTAAAGGAATGATTTATAGTTGAATTAGCCATTGCAAATGACAACTCGCAGGAAGATAAATAAAATAATTAAAAACATTGGCAATATTTTCTTTCAATAGGAATGACAACACTGAAGATAAAAAAAATGTGTGTATAGAAACAGTTTTTAATTAATAAAAAGTAACTATTTAATTAATTGTTATGAAACCTTCGGTAATTTTTTTCCTTATGCTTCACAGTATTTGTGAGCAAAATTTGAAGAAAATCTATTGAGTAATTTTGATTTCTATAGCTCATAATCTATTTGTGAATTTTCGTTTCTGTTTAGACTGATAATCCTTTCTAATAATTCTAAATTTCTTGTTTGACAAGTGTAATTGAATAAAAGGGGACATATACATATTTTATTTATATGTCTATATGTAATATTTTAGTGTATTTGTATCTTTAAATTTTCAAATTTCTGCATTTCGAGCGAGAATTTAAAAAGTAACAACTTGCATGCCGCCGCCTAATAGTAAGAATCACAGAATTAGTAGAAAGCAGAATGCCAAAAGCGGAACCATGAATTGGATTGGATTGTTGGCTATTTTATGGCGCAAGAGCCAATAATCGAATTCAATTCATGCTGGCGCTTTTGGCGTTCTGCTTTCTACTAATTCTATGATTCTTACTATTATTATTCACTAGAAAATCACCCATCATGATGTGACCGGTGCAAATTGCCTCTTCATTCGAGAGATTTCCCGTCAAATTTGGCGTGTTTAAATAGATATATATGCGAGAGAAATAGTTAACATTGCTTGAAAACAAATAAAATAAACATATGTCTTATAACAAGATATATTTTTTTATTTACATATTATTTACTTATTTCTTTATTCAAAAAGCCTCTTGCTAATCAACATTCCGTGTGAATTATTTTTCGTTGTTTAACAATTTTATTATAATTCAATAGCCATAAAATTCTCAGCTTGTCAAACGTAAGTCAAAAGATAAAATTTCAAAAGAATTCTTTTTCGAAATTCCTATCAATTAAGCACTTCTCTGCTTTTCAAACGTTTCCAAAAAATATTATAAAATTATATCATCACGATTGCAATAAATAATCAGATGCATCGTGGCGTCCAAACTATATCACGCACATGATATACCACTGACATAATTTTCTACTTTCTATTACAAAACGGAAATTAATTTGAAATATATGATACATATAATTTAAACATTCTCGGGAACTATTGATCATAGCGAGATAACTTTTATATCAATCGACAGAAAATTTTATTTCACTATTTTAGAGCTATTAAATTTGAAATTAGAACGACAATTACTCTTTTAAATTTAAAATTACTGAAATTTAGTTATCTAACAATGTAATAAGACTGTTTATCGTCTCGCAGTGCTATGGCAAGAGTTTTGTTATTGGTGACGTCAGAGCGTTACCGAGAGACAGATCTGGGCTATTATATTAGTAATTATTCTTATTTACTACTAGCAAGATGTGCACGGCGTTTCCCGTGGTATAATGACTTCAACAAAATAAAAAAAGCCCAGATTGACATAAAATAAAATTTTTAAAACTGCGGCCAAAAACGTGCAATAATTCACTGAAAACAAAAATATTGTACGGCAACTTTTTCATTTAAAACAAATTTTTAGACGTAGGTTCGGAGAAAAATTTTTTAAAAAGCATGCACAACAAAAAACTTACAGAACTTAATAACAAATCTAGGCTTAAATAATCGCAATTAGCAGTAAAAATTCATACCTCATCAATAGTTTTTGAAAATAAATATTTTTTTCAAGATTTTTAATAAAAATTTCAATGTTAAAAAAACAACGTAATTGAAAAAATATGGAGCATTTTTAATTTTAATTTCGCATACGCACTCAAACTATTTAGAATGTAATAAACCGCAAGACAAAAAATTTATTTTAATGAATAAATATTTTATGAACATTCAAAGTTGTCGTCTTTGATTTTTCGCCAAAATTATCCTATATTTCGAACTGAAAGCGACTGTAAAACATGACTAAATAAAGCTATCATAAAATCTGCGGTCTATTAGACCCTCAATGGTTTTTTACACATGTGTACCGAATTTCAATAAATTTTAATGAATTGTTTTGGAGATATCACGTTTTCCGCAGACAAAATTTAGTGAAATTTTCATTTTTCAGAAAAAGCATTTAAAAATATAATAACACATTAGCTCAAATAAATATCAAGGAATAAAATATTAAAGGAATAAGAATGAAACGAAGAGTGTTTTAGAATCTTAAAAGTTGTGACTTTATTTTTAGATCATAAAAAAGGTTTTTGAATTTTTCTTCGAAAATCGCTTTTTCAACCTAGTCGGATACCTTAAAACAAACTTCCTTAGAACGGAAATTGTTTGTTCTTTCTAATGGTGTATCCACTTTCTTGCTACGATTATTAGAAAAAAAAACGCAATGGAGAAATAAATAATAAAAATCGCTCGAAATACAACATGATATTAAATAAAAATTTTCTAATTTGAATTTTAACATTCGGGCTTCGAGGTGAATCATAATATAAGGATACCCTTTTGAAATGGAGAAATAAGTAAGAAAAATCACCCAAAATACTACAAAATATTAAATACAAAATTTATTGATTGAATTTTAAAATTCGGGCTTCGAGGGGAATCATGACATACGGATATCCTTTTGGGGAGCCGCAAATTTGCAAAGCTATATGCTTGAGCACATGCTCAATGAAGACATCAGAAAGCCATTAAACTCCCCACTTTAAACGATTTCATTAAAAAGATCTCAGTCAATTTTTACAACAATATAGAAAATATAGATAACGAAGCCATCCAGCAAATTGATAAATACACAGCCAATTTTAAAAGCAAAAGACTGCGAAAAATTCTTCTGTTATTTATCTTTATCCTATTTTAAAAATGATGGCCAGGTAGCATCATCATCACTTCCCCCTCTGTTTTTTCAATAGTAATTCTGTAATCAAATAAATCTAAATCCAAGGGCAGTTCCTGTAAGCATATCACTTCACCCTGTACTGTTCATAACGCCATGCCGTGTTCTTCCTATAAGCCACTGTATGTTCCAGACCAGCAGACGTCGCTAATCCGATTCCTGATAGAAGAGCTCGGGGTACCCCTCCCCCTCTTATCATCACCACCACCAACGAACAAGACAGCCAGCCAATGAACTCCCACCCCTTTCCCTTGCCTCCGCATAAAGACTCTAACCACCAAAATCCAGCAGCTTCAACTTGTCATACCGGGGAATATGTCCCCTTCGGGGGCCATGGGCCCCAAAAAGTACTTGCTGTCCGGTTGCTGCTGCTGTCCGGGCTTCGAGGTGCATTGAATCACCATCAGGGCTACCTGTGTTCCAAATTTCAGGGCTAAAAGTGCAACATTTTACGTCTAAACACAGCGCGCACACACATAAACGTTGCCTTTTATACAGAGAGAGATGCTGAACATTGAAATGCCATGTTGTCCCAATTATAAATAACAACCTCTGTTTACTTTCCAGCAAGCGTCCCCTCAAAAAGCATAAAGGTGCTTCGCTCGCTTCAAGAGGTTATTTTTCCATGTTTCTCCGCCGTCCTACAGCTTCTCCAAAACAGCATTATCCTGGAACGTGATAGATAACTTAACACACTCACTCCGGCGTGTACCACTGGTGTCAACGCCTGAATGTACCACTGGACTGCGTGTATTGGATGCACTAGGTGGCTCATACCACCGAGAAGAAGAATCTCACTCCCATAGACCCTAATGGCAATTTTTTTAACATTGCACTTCACATAGACAGTACGCCATCTGTGGCCAACAAAGGAATTAACCAGAATACGTCTGCGTGAAAAAAATTTAAACTTCGTTATTTTATTTATAAAACTGAAACTAAATGTTACAGATTTTTGATTAACTTAAATCTACTTTGATATATGTTAGGAAACTTGTATTAAATTTACCTGTTCTTATGAAGATCGAAATCGAGCACAACAAACATGGCGGCGACCTTGGGTATAGAAGTGGCTAGTTCTCTTTGTTGGCGAGTGGGGGCGCTGATCAAATTGCGGTGTGAGACTTCTGATTCTCGGATATCCCTTGCATGGTACCACTAAGTTTTCATATTGCGTATTACCTCAGCGCCACCTGCAAAGCTCTCTTGAAGCTACCACCCTATGTCAAGAAATGTAAATTTCTGAGCCGGCATGAAAGTGTTAATTACCAATAGTCTAAAAAAACCATTTATCCTTTTCATTGTTTAAAATCTAAGCTTTATATAAAGAAAAATTATCTGAAAATTTCCAGAACAAAGGTTAGTTCTTCTTATCAGAGGCTAGATTCTTTTAAAAGTTACTTATGCTGGTGAATGTGGAGTTTACGGTATACACCTGTTTCTTGCCAATATTTCTTGACGCAATTTCATTTGCCGTCGCCAAATACTGTTTTGGATGTACAGTGCGATTTTTATTGTTCTCTTGCGTATGCGTCACCTGGGAACGAGAGATTGAGCACGCAATGCCCGCGGCATTTTAAGCGTGTACCGGACAAATTGAATTCATTGAAAAACGAAACACATAGAATAACATACACGGTACTGAACCGATATTTAATGCGAAGAATTCCAAACGGAATTTTATTCAAATTCAAATTTATCGACCAATCGCATCGAAGATTTGAATAAAACAGTCCAATCGAAACGTGGCGCAATATAGCCTCATAAGCAAAACACCGATGGAAAGATGAATTTGTGCGAATGCGCACTTGTCACTCGTTAAAAGCATCTAGACGCATCCAAAACAAATGTCCTCTCATCGCCGTTCTTGGAGGCAAAGAGTTGGCGATCCTAAGAGGAACGAAGTAAGTGTGTACCGTAAACTCCATATGAACCCTTATGCAAATGGATATATTAAATTAAAAAGTTAATTGAAACTCATTTCAACGCTCGACACTTCTCAAATAAAATGACATAGAATTCAATGAATAAATTCGAGATGGTAAGCTCTTCAATAAGCTAAATCTCAGAATTTTTAGTCCGTTAATTTTGCTTATATCAGTTTCGTGCAGAACTTTAAGATAATGATAAGTTTTGTAAGAAACTTTAAGCAAATAAAAATCTAAAAGAAAAGTACATTTCATGGGGTCATGTTAATATAAAAATTCATTCTTTTAAATGCATATTCATTTTTCCTTCGTACTCCGATTTACAACATTCTTGCATAATTAAAAATTATTTACCAGTTGTTAATAAACGAAATTTAGACGACCATTATTATACATTATTTTTTAATTATTGATGCTCTATTTGTGTTGTATTCTAATATTTAATGATATCAATTTATACTCACTGGATAGATGTCAATTGCGCCGCATAACTTTATTTTTCTAATCCATTGCGCCTCTTGTAAAACATGACGTCACAACACAAGATAGTGGTTAGATGTCAAAACAAAAAATGCTAAATTGGCCACTTCGATGAACCTTTTCTCAAAATCTGTTATAGATATATGTTTGAAAATTTTTTATAGAAGTAAAGTACTCCTTTCTAATTATACTGATATGAACTTTTGGTTAATTTTTAATTTTTTATAAATTTACAAAATATTTAATTAGGCTAAGATTTTGTGTTTAGGAATGTTTGAAAGTGCGTATAGGAATTCTGAGAAATTGTGTTAGTTATTTTAACCTTTTTTCCTACGAAGCAATGCATTTTGTGAAGAAATTTTGTACTCAAATTTGCTGGCGTTCTTCGGAATTGTCAGTGGCTCGATATTTGTATGTCCGTAAGGACAGGTTAAATTACTAGTTATTTTAATTAACTCTGCCTAATAAAGTCAACACCAATTCAAGTTCGCAGTAAAAGAAAAACTACGCATTCCTGGTGAATACTAAACATCTTTATGCTGTTTGTATGTGTCTTTGGATTACGAAAAAAGCTGCATGAAGTTTCTCAACTTTCGTTATAAACATTTAGTTTCTTTACACAAAATCTCAATCATTTTTGTTAAAATCATTTGGAGAAATATATGAGCTTCTAAATACATTCTGATTATACTCAGGACTATTTAACTGCGCGTAATGAAACCCCAAGCATCTTTTCTTGCACTACCAACTACCGTGTTGTTAATAATTTTCACTCAAAGGCAGCTCATTTTGACAACACGGGAAATGCTACATTGCACACCATTCGGCACTTCATGGACCAAGGAAGGATGCGGATTAATTTTGAATGGTTATATTTATTGACTCTAGAATATTAACCTTCAACTTTTACGGCGATTTTTTGACTAAGAAATAGAAAAATTCTTGGGTTTTTTTCTAGAATATTCGGATATAAAATCTGCTGTTTTATTAGGTCTCCCGTGCAGTTTCTATTCTTATTTTTTTCATTAGCATTCAAAATTTAGTGATTAGAACAGAAATAAGACAGTTAAACGGTGGAAGTGAAATTTCAATCGTTTACTGGTATAGTAATTGATCGAGCCCGCAACCGAAGGTAAAGATTCTACTGGTACAACATATGTACCCTCCTTAAGGAAGGAAAATGTTAATAAATTTATCGACAGGCTCTTCAAGCATCAACCTTTATTTAAAACTACTTTGAATTAATGAATTGTTCATTTTTAGGTACAGGAATCTTGAAAAGAAAATTTCCCTCTTCTCAAGGCTCCGATTTCGGACATTACAACTTAGGAGAGGACCCCTCTCGCCGGTCTTTCCTGCCTTCCAATCCGGGAGACCCGTACATTCAGAAAGACTCTTACACACAGAGTCCGGAATTCGAAGACTTCCACTTAAAACCGGAACCACCTACCCAGTCGGCATTCCTCGACGTTTTCCGGAACACTTCGGACCGTCGTCCTTCGACAGCAGGATTCCTCCGGCGGCCATCAGCCGTCAATCTCAATCGTCGACCTTCGACTGTCGTAGAGCTTAGCATCCGCCCATCCCAGATCAACGTCGATCAGCGACAAGAACCATTCCCGAACCGCCTTGCTGTAGATCAGTACCGTCCATCTGAAAATCAGTATCGTCCCTCTGAAAATCAGTACCGTCCCTCTGAAGATCAGTACCGTTCATCTGGTGACCAGTACCGTTCTCCTCCAGAAAACAGGCATTACCCGCCATACAACCAATCTAGGGAACAGTATTACCGCCCAACTGAAAATCAATATTACCCACCTGAAAATAGGTATCGTTCACAACCACCCCAGCTGACCATCCAACAAGTGATCACAGACCACCTTAGTCACTACTACGAAGAGACATCCCAGCAGAAAGAAGAGCATCGCAACCACATCAAAAAGCCCGCTATCGATTTAACAGAACTTTCCAAGCTCTACGGTATTCCCCTGTCAGGCCCGAGAATGGAAGACGATGAAGGTGCCCCTTTCATACCGCAGAGGCGTTCCACCATGCCCACCGTCATGGACCAGAACTGTCTCCAAGTGGACAGCGGCGAAGGTATGATCAGGACTGGTTCCTTGTACAGTGCAACGCGTAAAATAGAAGCCGCGTCGAAATCCGGATCTATGGTGAACGCCAGAAAGAACAGCCTGCCTGACATCAGCAACGCAGCGGCCATGGAATCAAGGGTCCTGAGTAGGGAGACCATCGCCATTCTGAGCTCGCAGAGGAGGGAAGCAATCAGAAGGCAGGAGGAACAGGCAGAAAGGCTCAGAGCGAACCCTTTCCTTTATCTAGTCAGTCCAGAAGTCTGGGTAGGTATGGATTCAAGGGGAGTTGGTACTGCCTATGTCTATAATGTTAAATTCTGAACTTTTTCCCAAAAGTTTTATCAAAAATGTGAGAACGAAAATATCTTAAAGAAATTTCTATATCCAATTTTGTACAGATATGAATGATATATAGACATTTATCTCTTTATTGAAGTGAAATTTTACAGAAATATTGCTTTTTTAAATTGAATGTTACTACGAATTTTTCAAAAAGTCTCGATTTCTGACACGATATCAGATTTGTTATGAATCATTTTTGGAATATCACAAGCATTTCACTTCAGTAAATATTTTAATAAGTATGAAATATGTGGCAAAACTTTCAAGTGTATTTATAATGCATCTTTTGGGAAAATGTGTACACAGTTTAAAAATTGTCATTTTGAGAAATGTCATTTTAAAGGTAAAACCCTTATCTTCTTAAAATATCGTAGCATTAGAGCCTAAAATATGCACATTTTTTGTAACTAATCTTTATTCCTTTTCTTTTTTATCTTTATTTTTTCTTCGTGCCCTTTAATTGTTGACCTTGGGGCAAAATGACCGGTTGCACACTCCCGCATGAATTTCTCGATTTTTCACACTTCATGACTTTTTATACTGAAGGTGTGCAAATATTTTTTCATTATTAATTCACATGTTTTATTCTGATAAAGGCGTGTAATCTACCGGTTTTACATCGATAGGTCATTTTGACCGAGAGGAAAATTTATGGCCTTACAAGGTAATCAGATCAGTAAATATTCACTACATGCACGTTCCACATATGTCTCTGTCTGTTATAACTCACATTCAAACATCTAGTCCAAAACACCCTAGCATGATAATGTTTTAGGTTTGATTCGTCTGTCTCATCTTCGTGTATTCGTCTTCTCTTCTACCTTTCAACATCGTCAAAAGCACTCCCAATGATTGTAGTCTGTCTGTGAGTCGATAACTTTTACAAAATAATTGTTTTCAGAATTATTTCATTAAAGTTACTTTGTTGAATAGATCCTTACGAAAAATAATATTTTTTTGCATTCAGTCTGAAAAAATAAAGTTTTTATCCCAATAATGGTCCGGCAACAATGCGAATAGGTATATATTAAATACCGGGATGTTTAGTGTTAAATTGTGGGTGCTGTCAGAGAAACAGGATATTGCATTCCTCTGTGTTTAGAGTAATCAAAGATAAGATTTGTGATCTCTTTGGCTATATGGCGTTGTACTATAGGATAAAGAGATAAACTTATTTAGAGAATGATTGGAGGACAAACTAAATAAATGCTGTGTGAGGGGATGTGTCTGATATCCACCCAACTGTTCAGTAACTGTTATAGTTACAGTTACAGGAGTATGGGACGATATTTTGAGAGAGTGATTGGAGGGCAAACTGAATAAATGCTCTGTGAGGGAATGTGTCTGATATCCACCCAACTGTTCAGTTACTGTTACAGTTATAGTTACAGGAGTATGGGACGATATTCTGTCTATAAAGGGACGAAGCCCTAATGTTTCACCAGCATAACCCTTGTACTACCTCATCCTCCAAGGGAAATTTTTACTGGAACAATTCTGCACCACTTGTAAGGAGAATTTTAAATCTTTCCTTATTAGTGATTCGGTTCTGATGCTAATTTCGGTTATTCTCAAGAAAAGAAAAGAAATGCCCGAAAAAGAACGAGTTTTGCTGATAATCAATACGATGAGGGGAGATAAACAGCCTTTTCACAGAACAGTAGAACTCCTCAACAATTTCTGTTCTTCTCCTGGACTAAGGATCTGGCCTTTGCTAGTCCAGCAAAGGCATTATGCATAGTAAATAATCTTGCAAATTAGTTTAAATAAAACAATCTACCAAACACTAAAATTGAAATTCTCAATAAGCATCACGCAATTTACAGGTAGCATCCAGCCTATAAGCATTATTATGTTAAAAACAGGAAAAATGAAAAAGTAACTAAGAATTCTGTATTGATCGTACCCAGAAACTATTAGCTCGCATACATTCTTTCTGTTCTTTGTGTTGCATGCTTTCATTTATTCTGGTTTTATATCAGCTGTTGATTGACTAGCTATTCAACTAAAAGGAATTTCTCTGAAGTAATGATTCATTCTAACGAGCATGTCGATCAGGAGTGGGAAACCTGCAACTTTTTTGAGTTTCTTATGCGGCCCTACCAGTTGTTTACAATTTTCATAGAAATAATATACTTGTCTGTAATTACAGAACAATAACCTTTAAGATTCTGCTCGTGCGGCCAGGGCCGTCTTAACAAATTTAAGCGCCCTGGGCTAGCCTAATTTGGCGCCCCATCAGAACCGTAACTAGGAAGTACCCAACCGAAATGCCTAATTAATAACAAAATTGAGTTTAGGAATTACCCAACCGAAATACCTAATTAATAACAAAATTGAGTTTAGGAATTACCCAAC
>BGPR01005150.1:0-19763 GCA_013235015.1 Araneus ventricosus
CTGAAAATCTTAACAAAAAGCAATCATCGTAAATTTTATACAAATAAGCAAACAACATTTTTCAATCTTATGATTCTAATATAATTCCTTTTAATTTTCAACATTTATTTTTATACTGGAATAAGTCAGAATCTGATGACAAATACACATTTAGTAAAGAATGAACAACAGCACATGCAATGAACATGAATTAAAAATTATTAGCTCGAAAAAACAAAACTATATGGTTTTCCAAACAACCAAAGCACACAAAAAGGAAATTCCGATTTGATCCAAAAGTAAATAAAGATTTCAAACAAAAGTGGTTTGTTAAATCTGCATTTTTGTGTTTACGCTTCATACAAACATTCTTTTAGCAATACCCAGAATATTACATTTGCTGATATAAATGAGTCATTCAAATTTTGTACAAAGAACACTCTTTCTACAAACAAGATTTATTATGATGGACATCTAAGTTTGTTATCTTTTATATTATTTAACAAATAAAGAAAACTTTAAGATAGTGGATGTTTTGTTTAAATATAAAGTTTAAATGTCTTTTGATCATTCGATTTCAGACAATGATTATTCATTTATTAATATAGTGACCTCTCACTTATACGTGCTCACTTTTACGCGCATTTTTCTAGCAGTCCCGGCCAGGGATATAGGAAAACAATGATAACTCTTATTCATTTATGTGCCGCACTAAAAACGCGCCTCTCACTTATGTGTGTCGCAAAAATTTTCTTAATTGTAAAAGGTTTTTCTAGCTGCTTCTAGGAATACATTACCTTGCCCTTCCCTATTATTCAGATTCCAAGAACACATTCCTCTACCTTATACACAGGGGTGTACGTGGGTGTTCTTGTGATTGACGTCAGTAAAAGTCACATTTATACAGCAGCCAATTAGAGAGGCAAGTATGGTACGTACCACGTGGCATTGATCGCTAACGAAAGAACCATCTTTACAGTTTTGGTTAGATGGTTACGTTTTTTTAAAATGGCGAAAAGAAAGAAATTGTCACTTCGTTTAAAATGGATGTTATCAAAAAAATTCGAAGAAAATCCTTGCATCTCGAAAAAAGCTTTAGCGGAGCATTTTAATGTCCTAGAATCGACATTGAGAGGGATTTTAAAAAAATCGGGAGGCGATAATAGTAGCTCATTGAGAATGTGGAATTCAGTCAGAGAAAAGAAGCAGAATTCAAGGTGGAAAGTTCGAAGAACTTGAAAGTTTTGATGCTATGGTTTAAAGAAGTTCCTGCTTCAAACGTTCCTATTAACGTTAAGCTTCTAAGGGAGAAGGCCGTACAGTTGCCAAAGAGTTTTGAATTGGAAAACTCTTCTGCATCACATGGACGGGTTGAAAAATTCAAAAATAGGCATGGCTTAGCACCTCGTGTCCTTTCTGGGGAAAGCGCAAGTGGCAATGTCTTTTTGAAAATTCACGAAAACAATCCTCAATTGTATATTATTTTATGAGAGAGTAATAGGAATAAAACGAAATTTGGGTATGTAAGCATTTGAATTTTATTTGTGTTCATAAAAAATAATTAACGGAAGTTATACATGTCTTTGCATTTTGAAACTAATCTTATTTTCATTTTTCAGTAGTATATGCATAGTATTAAATAATATATTTACACTGTATTGATGTTTCTCTTTTAAGCTCCCTTTTGTGGTTTTTCACTTACGTGCGTCTCTCGCCTATATGCTTTTTTTTCACCGTCACCTGTGCATATGCGAGAGATCACTATAAAAATATTTTCAAACATTGACTCTTTGTGCAACTGAAAATTCCACAATGAAACTTTCTCCTATATATATTAATACTGCAACAAAACTTAAACTTACTTAATCAAAATAGATATATTTTTATAAGACATGAAATTGAAATAATTTTGAAGAAAGTACACAATACAGATGTATATTAAAAAATGGATGTTCACTAAAACTTAACTACAAGATTAATCGCCTGGGAGAAAATTTACTCCATTACGTACTTCTTTTGGCACAGAATGTTTAGACTTATGATTAATAGGTGTACTGGAAGAATGCCCTTTCTTTCGTGGCATTTGAGGTGAGGAGTATAAACTGAAATAGAACAGAAATTATAAATAGTCAACTATTTAATATCCACGAATAAATTCATAATAGCCATAAGTTTTTCATGATTATTTTAAACTATTAAAAACAAATGTCCTATCAATATTTACTCGATTCCAAATTTCTATGTGCCTCATCATTTAAAGCCAGATCAGGCAATTAGGGAAATAAATTATGAAAAGGTTTTATTAAATTAATAACTTACAGAACCTTGGTTGAAATTATTCTATTACTAAATAATTATGTTGCACAGGAAATTTAATACTTATTATAGTTAATTCATCTATTTATACAAATACATTTTAAGCTACATTCAATTTTCACAGTCCTACCTGTTGCTACGCAGAATACAATTACGTTGAGAAGATGCTACAGGTAAAGAATTGGATCGTGCAATGGCATTTGGCTTTAGGGAATTATTTCCACCATTATGAGTTGGAGAGTGTTCCTGAAAATAAAATAATAAAACTTGCATAAGATTATAACATCAAAAAGTGTACACAAATTTCAATACATGATATGTCACAATTCTTGAAATAATTTTTATATATAAGCAGTGAAAATAATTTTTAAATCTTGATGCATACACACAAAAAAACCTTTCATTTCAGCATTTAAGTATAGTTAGCAGACATTTAACACAAAAAATACACAATTCCTTGTTCACCGTGCTAGAATAACAATCATAGCCAATTTTTCCCAATTAACATTGCCATCTTGTAACATTTGAATATAATTACGAAATCCTGTTTTAATAATTAAATGAAAAGTGCAACGATTATACGTATAGTTATTAAGAAATTGCATATACGAGAGCGAATAGGAATTGTTAATTTTATAACTTTCGCAACTATGATTGCTTAATTTTAGCATATATTTTTTTGATGCACCATACTGTGAATATCGACTGTGCTGCTAATGGCCATAACTTGCATGTCCGTGAGAACAGGTCAAATTATCAATTATTTCATAAAAAGCTTCAGTGTCAATTTCAGGAAAATTGAGAAACGTGGTTTGACACCACCCATCAAAAGATATCACAAAGTATAGATTCAAAAACAAATCTTCAAAATAAAGTTTTGAAGCCCACAAAAGGAGGAACTGTTTGTGTTAATTTTTATATACTTGCAAGATCCATTTTACTTTAGGAGGCAGACCTGCAGGCTACAGAACACGCATAGTGTGAAGGACATAAAAATCAATTTCAATTGTTGTTTAATAAATGAGAAATTAAAAATTACAAAAGAAATTTATTGATGAATGAAAATGCGATTTTTAAAACTTAAACTTGGGCATGAACCACTTTAAAATTTAATTTTGAAAACTCTTATTTTCAAGCAAGATAAAAAATATATGGAAGATTAAGAGTTAAAGTGGACCAACCCCATGGTTTTATCCATCTTGCACTAATACTATCTCGGTAGTGCAGAAATTTTATATTTTATGTGCAATAATGATTTAAGTACATAGTTCAATTTGTAACCACCAGGTAGCAAGTGTTGAATATAAATTCATACCTCAGCATTTCCATTAAATATAATGCGAGTGTTAACCGTAGTTATAACTGCCCAGATAACAAGCACACTTGCAGCAAGTGCGATTTTTCTTCATATTAGCTAGTCATGACAAATTTGATGCGGCAAGTTTGCAGCAAACTTCCTGCAAAGTAACAAAGCATAATCGACCAATCCACTTTCAAAACAAGTTTGCTACAAAGTTGATGCATCACACTTATACACCATGACCTGAATACAGTTGTATATATCTGGTTTTGATATTTGTCTCCGTTTTTTTTTTTAAATACGATTTTTAATAGCATCTCCTACACCATCCTTTTTATTAAGTCAATAAATCAATGATAATTTGTAAAAACGAACTAGGTCGATAAAAATTTTAAATTTCTCCTTTTTACTAAATATAGAACTCTCCACTTTAAAGAAAACATACCACTTTTTTCTTAATGTTGAAATTTTAACATTCATAAACAAAATTAAACCTAAAAAACAGTCAATGTTTGTTGAAAAATAATAACTTGCATTTTGTCCCATTTTAAAAGTAAATACTTTTGAACTTTAATTTCATAATTCATTCTACTAGAAAAGCGTAGTTGTTAGCGAAAAACGCCCTCTCTTTGACTTCAAATCATCTTCTCAACTCAAAATTTAAAAAATTAATGAAATCGAGAAAACAGTTCAAAATAAAACATGTAGATGAATGATCTATTAGCGTAATCTATCTTCTCCTTTCAGAGTCCAGCTGGCTGAGTGGCTATGTGGGTGTCAGGAGTTTGAATACGAGGTTTGTCTGTGTACTCCGATTTTGCTATAGTTAGCAACGAGTTTGACGCGGCAAATTTGTAACAAGTTTGGCGCGTGGCGACTAACTCGATTGTGTTAACTTGTTTCAAACTTTCACTCTTGCCATGTCAAACTCGCTGCAAGCTTGCAGATTGCAGAGAATTAGCTAGCAATTTAGTTTGCAGAGAATGCTGCAAACTAAAATTGCTATTTGGGTGTGCATGTGCTTAACATGTTGACACTCATTCTGAAAACGGAGATAGACGACAAAAGCAACATTTTTTTTCATTAATTAGTTGATTCTTGGGGTGTTCCCATGAAGATTTCAAACTTGCAGAATAAAATTCTCAAACAAATTTTTCAAAAAAATGGTAGATGTCTATAGCCGTCATTTGTTTTTAATATCTTGATTTCGCTGATACACAAAAGACGCCTATAGACGTCTTGGTAGCTGTGCAGACTAAAAGTTTTTGGGAATAATTTAACAGAAAGAAAAAATATATTGTTAGAAAGCAATATAACCTTATTTTTCACATTAATTCAGTTAATTTGATTTCATTTATGCTTTTCTGCGATACAAATTTAAAAAGTTCAAGAATAAACACTTATATTAGCATAACAAGAATTTAGAGACAAAATTCAATTTTGAGAAACATTTGCAAGGAAGCCTAAATGATAGGTGATCTTAGTGATAAATATTTTATCATTCATTCTTTCCAGAACAATGAAGACTTTCAAAGGAAATAGATTTAACAATGATATACATTTTAATAATTCATTTATAATATTAAGAATATAGAATGGCAATGGCCATCATTTGCATCTACAATCCCAAGCATTAGACATCTACAGACATCATTTACGTCAACGTATTAAACTTGAAATTAACTAGCACAGACTCAGTTCACTTATCTTCCTTCTTGTGATCCTATGTATTGTGATTTTGTTGTTGAATAAACTATTTAAAATACTTCGAATCTACTTCTGTATGATACAAATAGATCTCAAGTCCACAGTTATTTTAAATACAGCTGATCAATTCCGAGAGCTGCTTTCTCACAAATGAATCTCGTGGTCTTGGTCAACTTTAACTCTGAACCCTTCATATAATTATCTCAGAATATTTACTCCTGAAGAAAGATATTTTCTAAAATATACAAATATTTCAAGCAGTGCAAGACAAGTCAAAATTAAGTTGCCTAGTTTTTTACTTCAATTAAGACTTTTCTCCAACTGCAGAATGCAGACTTCAGAAAAAATAACAAGAACATAGCAAAAGTGTAAATTTTATAAATAATGAAAACATGAATTAAAATTTTATTGCACATTTTTCTAATACCTGATGTTTTTTAGCATTCTTCTTCGACCTGCTTCTTTCTGCATCTGCAAGAATTTAAAGCAAATCTATAATCGAACAAGAATTGAAACAAAATAATTTTTACTACAAAATTATCGAGCTTTAAACTTAAAAAAAAAGCTTTAAACAGTTATGCTAAACATTTTAACTTACTAAGTAACAATCCTTTTTTTTTTAAAGTTCAGAAATCAATATGACAAAGTTTTTGAAAGGAATAAACTTTTTTTTTACAACAATTCAATCAAATTAAAAAAATATAATTGAGCCCAAGATGTTTACTGTATTCTAAATAAGCACGAGAAAAGTTATTCGATATATTATCGACATACAAAATCTTTTTACTCGATCAATTTAAAATCAAAATTTCAGGAGGTAATAGAGGCACTGCTCAACACCGACAGAATCATATACAGCTTAAAGTCAATGGAAAATGGAACGCCTAAAACTTTAGATTCTGAAATTAAAACAATTCAAATTTATTATATTTGGTGCTTCTAGTCTTGTCATCTCTTCAAAATTTTATTTTGAAGAAAATGAATTAAAATAAAAGATATTCCAATATATTATTTACACAGTTGCATTTTGCGACATATGCTACAGAAAATATTAAACATCATTCAAGTTCATCTTTTCATACTACACACTTGTTCAGAAACAATATAAAAGCTCATTTAGATTAGACAAATTACTTTTCTTATCAACAGGTACAACATAATTACATACCAGATCCAGATTGCATTCCATCGGAATAAACTTTATAAGTTTTTCCACCTTGCCAAGTCAGAGCTGAAAAATGAAAAACATGAGATAGAGTAACAAAATGCCTCCAGTATAACATTTGGAATCATCTTGTCAAAGAATTACTGCCCAAAATCACTTAGGAAAATCAGATATATACCAACAAAAGATACATGCTACGAGTATTCTTTCTATAAAAATGTTAAGGAATCGTAAAAAAAGGAGCTTATTTTTGTTGCCAATAGCTTTGCATGCTTAGACTAATGAAAACATACCCTGGACATCCACAGCTTGTGGTACTCCAAGTCCTGAAAATAATCATGCACGTCCTTCATAATTCATCCAACATCATTCACTTCACAGACTAAGAAGTTACTATACAACCCATAAATAATGAACCTACATTTACTAGTGAAACAGATAAATAATATTAAAAACTTGAATAAAAATTACCTTTATAAGCAGGCACAGGAACAACTTCAAGAACACTCGAGGACACAACACATCTACCATAATAATAGATCAAGATATAATTTTAATAAGTCAAAATTCTTTTCACCAAGTTTGTATATAAAACAGATTTAAACTTACCGTTTACAAAGCTCCTCAATGTAAATGGACACATTCTCACAATCATTAAAAATATCCTGGACATGTCCTATATAGACATCTTTATTTATATGTACCTATAAAAAGAAGTTTTTCATTCAGAGAACCAACATTTTTAAAAGATTACATCGAAAAGAGTGGAAATTTTTCATACCTTGCACTTAACCCCGGGTTCCAGTTTTGGTATCACAAACTGTTCATTCTTTTGTTCCTCTACAAAATTACAGTTTCATAAATATGCATAAAGTGTTAAATAAAATTAAGAAGCATTTTATGAGAAATTCAGACTTAAGCCAGCAAGTTTATGATTAATACAATTGAATTCAATATCCAAGATGCACACTAGTAACATTTGGCCTTTTAAAAATAACCAAAATATACAACATTTAACTAAAATGGATAAAAATTTAATTTTGATATGTTGTGCACTAATCAGCAAGATATATAAAATTGCATTTGTATAGAATAATAATGCATATATACAAATATTTTAAAATGGTAAAAAAAAAAATTACAACAGATGTTAAACACGATTTCAAACATTAAGTTATACAAGCCAAGCATAAACTGAACCAAATTTAATTTTTTTTAAAACTATAAGTAACACAAGAACAGCAAGCCAAGTCAATTTTACCTTGAGTTTCTTCACTAAATGCCACTCAAGAGTATAAGAATGAGAAGTTAGTGTATAAGTATCCAGGTTTTCAGATTTGTATAGGATTTGCTTCAGGTTGCATATTAAAAGGGTAAGCTACTTAATAGTACTTTCCCTAATAACAAATAATCAGGGTATTTACCCCTGGCAGAACTGCTTTTCCCATCCACTTGAGCTACATTTTTGTAAATTTTTCATCCCCTTCCCCCAGAAAACTACTTCCTGCAATTTCTTTCATGCAGATTTAGCAAATTTTATATCCTTGTAAATTAAAAATTATGCTTGTCCAACCCATCACTCACCAACTGGCTAAACGACAGTTACTAGCTATCTATAGTCACAAAAACTACTAACAATTCCATTATTTTTAATCAGAATTCTTTTTCATTTACACAGCAGATCACACGTACCAATATAACTCTAAAACCTCGTTTCTTTTAATGGTCCCCTCACTTGCACCCTTGGTGGGAGCCAATCTTGCCATCCCTTCCGTATGACCCTGCAAGTAATGCCTCTTTAGTTGTGGGTTTGCTGCAAAAAGGGTGCTATAACGGAGCCAATTTCGTAAGGAATGCTGAAACCCACCTCACAACGTATAGCGCAGCCAATCATTTATATATTTACATATATTTTTATATAAGGACAACAGCTAAGATGCGAAGCCTTTCGGTTATCTCGAACTTATACAACCCACATGCTGACACAATATAGAATTTATTTACAGGTTTTAAGCACAGACTGTGGAAAACATGATAAACTTTTACAACTCTAACATACTGCAGTGAAATGTACTTTAAAAGTCAGTCTTGAAATTTTACCTTTTCTTTTCTCATTCCACATGTCAAATTCCACATTTCGATAGATGCCTGGATCCAAGGTCTTTGCTACCTTGTATGGAAATGGAGGAATACCTTGTGCTAGAGCTTTTCGGATATCCAAGCGTGGATTCTGGACATGCAACAAAAGAAAAAATTATCAGCACGAATAATATGTTTAATAATTTTTCCAATATGAAATCTAAAACAGATACTAAAGAATAGTTGAAGTACAGCACTGAAAACAAGTTGGTTAAATACAAAATATTACAGGTTCTCTATTTTTTCTGTAGAGGAAGCGATGCAAGATATGCATGGATGAAAGATTCAATCCAAATATAAAAATTAAAAGAGAAAATTATACCATTAGAAAGATAATGAATAAAACTATTTAAACAAACATGAAGAAAAGTTATTCATTATTTTGAAATTTATTAACAGTTATGATATCCAAGTAAGAGGGACAGAAGGTATTTAACACTTTGGAAGCGGAAAGCACAAAAATACATTTTTCTCGAATTACCTAAAATCAAAATTGAAGAATTCGATTTATTAGTTTAGATAATTTGGACATATTAATAGATGTCTACAGAATACATTCACTTATTCTTTTATGGTATAAACATTTATAGAGCAAACACAGTTACAGTTTGTCTTTTTGCAGATTTGAATTTGCATCCAATTCTTATCCAGCACAGAGTACGCTAATTAAGTTCTCATATAATTTCTCGCATTTAATGTTATATCAAAGCATTACTTAGAAGCATTCATTGAAAAATGAAGCATTATGGGTAATCATCTGCTTAAAAATAGTTAATTTCTTATGTAGTAAATAATTATCAATGATACAGCACAAATTCGGATGAAGTATTTCTGATAATGTCATGTCTATTATTCAATAAAATGACCCAAGAAAAATCTGCTGCCTATCCCAAGTTTGATTCATTTTCTACAATCTTCACTGCCAGCATTTTATTTTGATGCAATTTAACACAGCAGTCAATAGATGCAACACCAATGCTAAGTTCATAAGTGAGAAACAAATTGAAGTCGGTGGGTGTCAAATGTTCATCTATATAGACAGTTTATTTTTTCTTTCAATGAGCAATTTCAAAACAATACCTACTTGGTAACTTTTTAAGGAACTATTAAACAATACATTAAATTTCTGGTATAAATATAACAATAGCAACATTATGATTAATGAAGTTTGTATCTAACAAAATGCAATTTTTATTAATCAGCAACTTGGATGTTAATGTTCAAATGGAATATTTAAATAGTTTTAGTATTCTGTTTTGGAATATTATACAGAAAAACAAATGTTTACTTTATAAGACTGGTCATCTTCTGGCAGATTTTGATCTTCAACAACACCATCAATGCGACAACTAAAAATATGAAAATGAAGCATGAAAAAATATTCCTTTAAATTCTTATTTTCAACTATATCTTCTAATAATCACTTGTATAGGATATAAGGAAAGTAATGACTGTGTTAAACAAAATAGTACCACACATTTCAATTTAGTAAAGTACAAATAAATTCTACTCCATTAACTAGACACAGAAACAATGTTAAGAATACACGAGCATCCATGCTTATTAAAGTAAAAATGTTTTGCTTCTTTTCATGCTACACTAACGCCAAGACACCAGTCATATGACAAAATGATTTACAAGCTGGGGAAAAAAAAGTATGACAATATTAAGTATAAAATAAATTTTTTGAATTGATGGACTCTAAAATATTAGAATCTATATATATTATTTTTCTCTAAGTTTTTTTTTTTTTTAATGTTAACCCTGATAATTAGGGCTTGTCTATTTTCCTATTAATAATTTTTCCATTGCAGTTACCAAAACTCAAATTTAAAAATGTGATTTCTAACTTATTTTAAGCACAAATTTAGATATTTACATTTTCAATAACATAGAATTATTGCTATGTAACTCTGATAATACAACAGAAAAAGTGTAATAAAAACCCCGGTATATACACAAAAAATAAATAAATATGAATGCAAATTGTGCAATTTAATAATAAAATGTGTTAAAACTGTTATTAATGAAGCAGTAGAATAGTTAAAAACATCTGTACAGTAAACAAGTTTAAAGTATCTTTATCAAATGGCATTAAAAAATCATAACCGAAGGAGAAATTGCAGTTTTAAGATTTAATGTTTTGTATGTAAAGTGCAAGAAAAGCAGAAGGATAGATTTTGCAGGTAAAATCATTAACTAGGCAAAAACTATAAGCAGTAACTTATTAAGAGTAATCATGAATCTCAATTGGCAGTATACTGAAATAAAGAAAAAATGCTTTGAAGCATTCAATGACTTATATTTAAGATATGGATTAACTAATCATTTCTTGATAAGGTATCTATGTAAATAACTTGTACCAACAGAAGAGAGATGGCTTAACCAGTTTGAGTTTACAGATGTGTAATGCAATTTGAGTTTACAGGGGTAAACACATGTTCTGCTACAGAAATGAGAGCTTTATCCAGGTACAAAAGGAGAGATGGCAACTCTTGGGGAACGGCAGACAATAACAGAGTTGCAAGAGATGGATGGCAGCGCATTTAAGTGCATAATCAAAGCCTAAGAGGAAGTCAAGGCAGACATCAATGCAGGCATTAGGATTAACTTTCCCTCTGGTTCTCTGTTAATGTCATGCTTCAGTGCTCATTGTTAAACCAATAATGTGCAAAGCTTAGTAAAACTTCTTGCACATTTATATATTTATCTCGATTACAATAACAGACAAGATTACAAAAGCAAAAATTGAAAAGTTCCAAACAAAACTTTTTGATTCAATTTATCAATGTAAAAATTATGGACAGATTTTGCATTAAATATTGTATTATGCAAGAATGAAGATTTGAGTCTCTCATATTTTAAATACAAAGAGAGCCAAAAAAGGTATCCCAGAAGGATGGAGCAACATTTTTTAGAAGTCTGCTTGCCAAAATTAGCAGGATAATTGATGCAGATTTATATTCGAAATATCCGACAAATAAAAAAGCCTCTTAAGTGTTTTTATTTATCTGCTCCCATCAAGTTTACATTTATTTTTGTTTCTTATTTAGTAGTTACCACAGTGTTTTCAATTAGATTCATGAGTAAGTTTATTAAAAAAAACTTTATTCCAAACAATCCATTTATCCTTGCAAATGAAATGAAATTAAATTATTTTCTCCAATTTCCCATATTTTGAAACAGTTTCATTTGAGGACAGTTTTTAATGGAAAAACAACATTCAAAAAGAAAAAAAAATTGTCAATTGTTCAGCAATTTGTTTAAATTTAGTCCTGCAAAAAAAAAGTGAATGCTTGGTAAATGACTGTTGTACATATTTTAAAAAGAAATAATAAAAACAAACCTTTCTCTAAAAAAATGGCACAGCAAGTTATTCCTCCGTTGTTTGGAATAAGCTTTGTCATGAAGCATTTTTTCAACAGCTACATCAACATCAGAACCTAGTTCAAAAACATTCTTGTACAGCACCTCATAGACAATAGCTGAAATAATAAAGCAAGATGAAAATAAGTTTCAAATTTTTTTAAAAAATAATTTGAATATCAGAAAATTATGCATTTAAAAAAAATCCGTTTAAAGTTTTTACTGAACTTCATGAAATCTATTAAAAAATAATTCTAAGTGCTTTGAGTTTTATTTATATTAATGCAATGTTTTGAAGCAATACAAGGGCTATTTTGGGATGGACCTTGCACAGGTCCAGATGGCAGATCTTCAGTAGAATAGGGTTTTGAGGTTTTACCCTCTGGCCAGACCTTACCACTAGGCTAACACGCCCCTCTAAGTGCTTTGAAATAATTAAAGTAAAATACAGTTACTAATTCAAAGTCAACAGGACAACAATAAAAACCCAATTTATCCAAAAATTTAATTTTTAAAAAATTGCACCTAAAGACGAGTACAGCAAGAGAAAATGATAATTTTTTTAATACAAGTAAAAACTGCATTAAAATGTTTTTAATATTTAACAGTTTCAATAAATACATAAAAAGTAATTGATTAATAACATTTAATAATTAAAATTTCTCACAATTTGAAAAATAATTTCAATGCATAAGTAAGTTTAATAAACAGAATACAGCACTTTGAATACAACAATTGTACAGTAAAACTTCAAAATAAACAGCATCATTAATTCACATTTAATATGTTCAAAGTTTTCTTTTAAAAATGAGAATTTTTTTTATTGCATCTTTTATTAAATACATTGACCAGCAGTCCTCAAATGAATTAAGGACCTCAAAAAATTATTTACCAATGATCACTAAAGACACAAAGTTTGAATATTAAAATAATAGAAAGTAATTCAGAAATAAAAACAAATTTTTTTACAGTTTTTAGCTCACTTTTCGAATAACCAAAAATAAATTTGAATTGAAGACCATATTTTAACACTTTCTGTGCCACGTGTACCATGGATGGTGCATGCTAAACTTTCCATTCAAGCCACGTGTACCATGAATGGTACACACTAATCAAAAAGTTAAAACTGAATGCAGTGCCTTATGTGCCATGAAAGGTACACAATAAGTACGCTAGACAAGCTAATTACTTATAGATTGATGATGCATAGAAATACACTGCAATATATTATATCAATCTTCAAAAATTATCATCTAATTAGTTTAGCTTTAGTTATATTAACATCCCTTTTTGAAGCAACACGAGGGCTATTTTGGGACAGACCTCGTAATTTTGAACCACGATCAGATGACGAGGCTGGCACCCCCCTCTCCAAACTTCCACACCATACCAACGGGAGGACGTTTGGCCACTACGTATGATTTAGTGTGCAACAGGCCCCATACACGGCAAATCTTCAGTGGAATCTGGTTTCGAACTTGGAACCCTCTGGCCCCAAAGTCAAGACCTTATCATTAGGCCACCGTGGCCTCATATCATCTAATTAGTCAAAATATCAAATGGCCTGAATGAAAAGTTGAGCAAAAATGGCTTGGCACAAAATGTGTCAACAGAAAGCCAATGGAAAATGTAAGGGAAAAGAGGGGGGAAAATCGAATTACTGAAGAATTTGATTCAAAAACATTTGAATTAGACAAGTTTCACTATGCTTGCAAGAGAATAGCCACTTACAAGATTCAAAAAATTTTAAATGAAAAATAAAAATTAAAAAAATTCAATTTTTAAGGTTTTATTTTTTTTTTTATTTTTTTTTTAATAAGCCAGTAAAAAAATATTTAAATAACATTAAGATATCTTCATTAAGATTAGAAGACAAGGTTAAGAGGTCATGCAATACTTACACTGACAAAATGCTAAAGTTGATAAATCGGATTTTGAATAAACACAGTCATAACGATTGCCACCAGTACAGGCTAAAGAAATCTACAATAAAATACCAAACAATACAAAAATAAGAATATCTAGTATTACTATAAATACTAAAAAAACACAGCTTAATAAAAAAGATACTTAACAGTTTGGTTAGAAGAACTGGTCTTTATCTTGAGAGGTGGTTTACTGATGTCATAGTACACAACAAAATCTACTCTATAATAAATATGAATTATCAGCATAGAAAAGGAAACAATTAAAAAGGGGAAAATAAATAATACAAGATACTAGTTGTTTGAAGCATAAATATTAGTTTCAATAAATCTAGTAAATGTATTAACAGAGCCGATGTTTTAATGGCCAAAAAAAGCTATCAACAAGCATAATGAAACAATTAAAATATTGCATACTCATGAGTTAAATATATTCATGAAATTAATTCAAACACCATTGCATTATAGATATTTTGAAATGCATGTTGAATATAAAGAGACAATTCTTTAACACATTGTTGACCAGCAATTTTGCACAGAGGCTATCTCATGCCACTGGCTATTATTTTGTAACTGAATATGGAAGTAAAACAAATTAATTCAGTATCAGTCAACAATGTTTGGGCATGAAAACACAAGTTAACTCATGACTGGTCAACAATGTGTTAACAGCATATAAATTTGGCAAGAAAGCGCAGACAGTAAACTATACAATAACATGTACAGTGTTCCTTAATTCATCAGTGGGGAAAAAAAGCAGCAATGGGAAATAAGCAAAATTCAGCCCTATTTCACAAGTGTGTTAAAGTCAACTTTTAGTTATATGATGTATTATTTTCAAAAATTAGTTTTCTCTTAGTGACAACATATAAAATGTTATCATTACAGTCGTGACTCCAGGATTTGGGTCTGGGGGACTGAGGTCATGAAAATTTTGTATCGCCATGACGAATACCAAACCTCAAGGCTTGCGTGAACCAAAACTTTACAGACTTTACTCGCCTGACAATAAGAATCATAAAAAACACTCCATACTTTCAATAATTTAATAAAAAACACAGTGAAATAACTAGCCAAAAAATGTTTTCAACCATGCCAAAGCTACAACTACATGTGGAACTAATAAAGTAAGGAAATTTTTCGAGCCTGTCAAGCCAAGAAGCAAAGTTGTCACGTTTTATTTACTATTATTTTTTTAAGGGAGAGTAAGAACAAACGGTTGTAGCGATTTTAAATAAAATCAGAAGTTCTGGGGGGGGGGGGCGGCAACCCCATACCATCTCTCTGGATTCGCCACTGTATCATTTTATTACATATACATTAAGCAACAGAACTTAAAGGATTATTTCAGAAGAACTTCATAGACTACATTTTATTTTTTTCTCCTCCAAATACTGATTCTTTACCCTACTTGCCTTTAGAAATAAGTAGGTATCTAACAATATTTTGTATACACTGAAAACTAATGAGCCAACATCGATTTCTTATTAAAAAAAAAAAAAAAAAACATTCTTGGTTCAAGTACATATGCTGTTAGAAAAAATAATTCACAAAAATTTAAAAGTTTTGTACAAATATTTGTTAAGCTGGAATTAGTAATAGATTATATAATAAACCCATGCAAAACCCTTTTGCACATTCAAGCTTCCTCTCCCATCTACCCGCCTCTAAAACTCGATTTAAATTTTTTACATGACTTCATATGTTAAACATGCCAGAAAACTGAAAATTACAAAGCATTTTGTCTATTTTCAGACCTACTACTGAAATATGTTACAAATAGTTGATTATAATATGCTTCACCAGAATTAGGTTGAGATGGCTGGAGTGAAGTTAAGTGATTTGCATAGTCTAGCTTAATAAAATAGAAAAAAAAGGTACAAAGTCCAAGATGTCGCAGTGTCTATGATGTTTTAATTTTACTTTTAACTTACATTTTAAATAAACAATGTGTTTCAACTTACACCGAATATGCTACGTCAGAAGTTGGTAAAAAGGCCCATCCACTGATAACCTTATTCATTACACAGGCTTTATTAATTCAGGAAAAGGATGTTGATAATAGAATATTTCTTGAATGGTTTCTATTCTTATACTTAATGTATGGAGGAGGAATGTTACAAGAAAATGAATTTATCTTTGTGATCAAAAATATAAAATTAATTTGATCACAATAATACAATTCAACTTTTCAGCAACTACTAATCATTTTTTCACAAGTTGACAACAAATACCACCATATAATGTTTAACTATTTTTGGAACAATATTTTCACTTTATATTAAAGCTTCATATATTTGTCTTGTAAATAAAATTTAAATACCTAAATTTAAAAAAATTAGTACTATCAAATTAGAATCCAAATTAAAAAACTTGATTGCCTAATATTTGCACAATCACACTTATTTTTAAATTAAATATTTAGGCAAAATGTTTCTTTAATTATTATTTCCATGACTAACTGCTTAAAATAAAATCCGACTATCATAATAATGAAAATTTTTTTATACCAAAGTCCTTTTCATCTTGTACCTAATGAAAGGGAAATTTACTCAGTTTGTAAATAACCGAATTTATATCACTTCACCCTTCGTAAATCTAGAAAGATTTCTGTTAAAATACAATTTTCAAATACTAACACTTTCATCACAATATTACACTGTTAATATCCTTAGAAGATAAATCATTTCTTCAAAAACAGTTTCCTTCAATGTCATAAAAAAACTTTTCAAAAACTCACTTATACTTCAAAGACAAAGCTTTCATTTCCACTTCTCCCGCCCATTCCTAAGGGGGAAATTTTGTTAATATTTTGGAACATACATTTTATTAAAATAAGTAAACAATTAAAATATTCGCAGAATTGGGCAAAATTGAATCATTCTATAATTTGAATTTTCAAACAATTTCACAGTAATAATCAAAATTTAACACATAGTAATAATCCAAATTAGGGCTTAACCTCATCTAAATTTATACAGGTAAATTCAGCTTAATTTACTATGCATATTTTATACAAAAATTAAAATATAAAAAAGCTATATTATCAGGGCTCTTTAGAATAGTGTACATCTAAATTTGAAGCCATTTGTTTTAATTATAAGTGAAGCTGCATTGTAATTAATACAAGAGAGAAAAAGATTTTGAAACAATTAGTTTAATTTTAATATTAATTCTTCGAACTAAAATCAAATTAATTTTAATTAATTTTTAAATTACTCAAAAAAAATCAGTTATAAAAAATTAATTTTATATATTTAAAGGAAAACATCACTAGATCATCCTAAATCAACTAATAATTATTACTAGCATTTTAAAACTACTAACTTGTGGATCCCTTAATTTTTGGAGATATTCATCAAAGTCTTCATTTATGAGCTGAAAAAGAAAATTAGGGAAATGAGAAGTTACAGGAAGCATGATGTCTCTTAATTTTCCCATAAATGAAAAACTTAATTTTTTCTTCTTTTATTTAAAACAAAGAACCTTAATTTATATTCACTTAGTTTTTAATAACAAAGCTAAAGAATGAGATAAAAATTTTAAAAAAACATTAAATCTCAACTTTGACAGTTAAATCGATTTTTATTAATTAGAGAGTAGTTCATACCGGTTCAAATATATTTCTATGCAGTTCCATATACTCAACACATCTCTCTCTAAGTTTGACATGATGAACCTGGGTATAGAAAAGCTGAAAAAAAATGTCAAATTATATTTTTGATACAAATTTAAAAATGAAAATTATCAGTAAAGTTTAAATCTTTTTTAAAATTTTTTTTTAGAATAAGTTTAAATTTTGAATTAGACAAAATATTTGATAGAACGAGCTATACGTTAAAAAATAAATCATACACAAATTGCCAATTCGTCTCAAGCAAACCTTATCAAAAGAATAAGAGGCCGGTGTCTCAAAATAAAAAGAAAAGTCCCAGATTTCTTTATTTGGCTCAACCACCTGTTAGAAAATTAATGGATGTCCTTAGCTCAGCGTCCATGTCTGGTTTTTAAATGAAGTGTCCAGCATTGTTCACTGTCCACCAATGTGTGTTCAAATATGATCTCCAGTTTTCAATAGAATTATGCAATATTAAAACAAGCAGTGCATAAAAATTATTGATTAACTTATTCGTCTGCTCTTTTGTGTAGAAACAAAACCATTTTCCAAACACGGCTACAGTTAGATTTGAAAAAGTACGAAAAATTCAACAGTTGCTCTAGCAACAGATGTCAAAAACCATTCCAATAAAGCTACTTCATTTAAGACTAACTTCAATATAACTCTTTTGAAAGCTTATATTATTTGCTCTTAACCTATTTAAAAGGTTATGATGACCCAAAACCGACATTTTAGATCTTCAGTAATGCAGTTAAATGGAATAGATTCATGTTCACGTGATACATGTCACGCTTCTCACCAGAGTGAAAAAAGGACGTAAAATCGTTGAACAACTTAAAATAACGTACAATTTTGTTACATAAAACGTGAAGCTAGATAAGTAATGCGACTGTGGTGTTGCAAATATAAACAATAAAGTCGAATCGTGCAAGTCCTTATGTCTTGAGGCCAAATTTCAATGTAGTCAATTCGTACTCGCATGATAAATGTAAAATGACCCGCGCCAGTTCAAACTTCTGTAAGCATATTTTATTTACGGCTGACAAAGCATGATGGTTATTTTGATGTCCTCAGATGAATTTCAACAGCTCTGTGGCATAGCGATCGGGACGCAAGGGGATAAAGAAGCCCCGGACGCCAGCTTTAGGGGCGCCATGGAGTCAAAACATAACTGCATATACGTCATTTATGAAGCAAAATATGATGAGGCTTAAAAATGATACAATATTCCTGACGCCATTTACGCTTGTTAAGCCACTGATGACAGCTGGGATAAAAAAAAAAAAAATCATTTTCCATGCGCTTTTCCAGATAGCAATTTTAGTTTGCAGAAATCTTGCTCTGCAAACCTGCAAGCTTGCAGCAAGTTAGACATGAAAAAAGTGCAAGATTGAAACAAGTTATTGTTAACGACAAAGTCACCACGCGTCGAACTTGCAGCAAGCTTGTTGAGTCAAGCTCATTGCTAACTATAGTGAAAACAGAGTACACACACAAACCTCAGATTCGAACCTCCGACAACCCGCTTCCTAAACCTGTCGCCTTAGCCACTCAGACAGCTGGACCTCAATGGACCTTATGCACCGTTTGGGTTCGAGAGTATAGAAAAACAGCTGTGGAGGAATAAACAAAACTATCGGCCTATAAGCGACTCAGAAATAAAAGTAGTTCTGAGTCAGCTGTTTAAGACTGACCAATGGCTGCCTCCGGGAAGTCACGTGTCAGAGGATGTGACGTCACATGCATAAGGTCCATTGCGAAAGACAGCGCTAATACATCGTACATCTGCACGTTTTATTTTAAAATGTCTTCTTGATTTCATTAATTTTTTAAATTTTGGTTGAGAATATGTTTTGAAGTCAAAGGGAGAGCGATTTTCGCTAATAACTACATTTTGCTAGTGGAATAAATTATGAAATTAGGGTTCAAAAATAATTACTTTTAAAAATATGGGACACAAAATAAGTTCTTTTACAACAAACATTAGCTGTTTTTTAGGTTTAATTTTGTTTATGAACATTAAAGAAAACCATATACCGCCTTCTTCTTAAAGTGCGAGTTCTATATTTAGTAAAAATATGGAGGGAAAAAAAATCAAAATTTTCAAATTTTTTTTTTATAGAATAGTTTTTTTTTTACAAATTATCATTGATTTATTGAATTAATAAAAAGGACGGTGTAGGAGTGGCTATTAAAAATCGGATGTTTTTTTAAAACAGAGACAAAGGTCAAAACCAGATATATATA
>BGPR01005150.1:24763-34973 GCA_013235015.1 Araneus ventricosus
CAACAGCTAGATGTTATCTGGATATTAATTTAAAAACAAGTATTGTTTTTAAGCTGTTTTAAACAAGCTGATTACAACGCTGCATGTAAACAAGTATTGTATGTACGCTGATGAATAAGTTAAGAGATGCATTTTTTTATAATTTAATAAATACTAATAAATACCGTTTTCTTTTAAAGAAACGCCTTATAAATGACTAAATTAAGTAGTAATGCAAGAATTCAACACTTCGAATCTAAGGCAAGAACATTCTGTTGCCGATTGAAATACTAGTTGTCTTACCTACATATTTCTTTGATAAATTAATTTTAATTCGTAAATTAGAACTTAAATTTGGAGGGGAATGTTATTAGTTCATTATTAGAATAACATTTCCTGGCCATCTTTTAATGCTATTATATCCCATCGTAACCAAAAACTGTAAATATTTCATATACCAATTTTAGTTTGCAACAAAGTTGCAGCAGTCTTGCTCTGCAAGTCTGCAACAAGTTTGACACGGCAAGACCGCAAGTTTGAAACAATTTATCGCAAGCTCGAAGTCACCATACGACAAACTTGCCGTAAACTTGTGGCTTCAAGTTCATTACAAACCAGTAGAAAAAAGAGAATAAGCATACGAACCTTGGATTCGAACCCTGGACAACCCGGTACCTGCTTTATCAGTTTCACGGCAAACTTGCTTTGAAAGGAGGAGTAATCGATTACGCTATGTTACCTTTGCAGGAGTTTCGATGCAAATTTGTGGCTTCAAGTTTGTCATGACAAGATAATATTCCGAAAAAAATCACACCTGCTGCAAATGTGCATGCTATCTGAGCTTTAAATTCTGTAGAAATATTTAGAATAATCGAAAATTTTCGAAAGAAGTTTCAAAAATTTTCTAACAATGAATCTCTGATGACATCGAATTAACTTTCTCTGACAACCTCTTCATCTTATCTTTTTATTTTCGATTCTATTATCTATTTTTTTAAAGAGATTTTTATCTATTTTTATGACTCTATAAACTCTCGAACCCATATACCATTTATACATATATGTTCATTATTTGCTTCCGCTTACAAGCTATTTAAGGTGATAAACAGAATATTATTTCAAAAGAAACAAGCAAATCCAAAAGCCAAACGATATTTTAACGTCACGTCGTTACAAAGGAAAAAAACAAGGTGTCAGACTATAATTTTATCGAAGAAATTATTCAAAAAATTTTTTGGTGTCCGAACAGTGGTAGAATTTTTCCGACTTTGTATTTCCGCTTTCAAAAGAAAATTAATCATTATTTTAAACCTAGATTTCTTCCGAATATAATGGCGATATGAAAAATGTTGTTTTTCCTCGAATTCAATTTCAAGTTAGTGCTTTTTCTACAAATTTTTAGTGTCCGAATACTTTCTTGGAAGTCGCTGTATATTTTGAAGTTGTAAATTCTCAGGTTATCAATTTTGTTTAAATTTTCAAACTCATTAATTTAAAAGTTTTAATATATTTCTAATCCCATCTTTTTTCAGAAACCATACTCAATATGGTTTGAGTTAGAAAATTAAAGAAAAAAATCCCGGACAAGTTTGAATTATTTATAGTTCAGATCAGTCAATGCATGTCTTTCCAATACTAATTAAAATTAGAAAGTGACATGCTTGTTAATTCAGAAATTTATTTTTAAGCAATTTATCATTGACAAAATAAATTTACAATATTGCCTCTATTTACGAAATTTTTTTTGTAGATGTTGATATGTAGTATTTGTAATGGAAACCACATGTCCGTTTCGGGAAATCTCATTTATTCGAGCAAAACTGTGCAATAAAAGTGTTTAATAGATTTTTAAAATAAAAATACAAGTGAAATAATTTCAAAATTATGATCTTTAAAATTAGTGAAAAAGGACATCCATTTTAGAATGAGGATTTACTCTATTCGAACAGTTTTTTTCATAGCAAATTTTCAGGTTAATTTTAAAGTAATTTTCACAACGATTATTAAAATGATAAAATGCGATTGGAATATAAATACGACAGTATGTCTTATGAATAAAAAATTGCTGTTGAAGCATCTCAGATTCCATTAATGAAATGTATACCGAAAATCTTTCGCATTGGCAAGGTTTTATTCTTTGAAAATTTGAAAAGAGCATTTACTCTATACTGTTTACTATAAGCAGTCTACAATCGTATAAGCTTGCATCGTTTTGCCACGGCCTTAGAAAGGTTTAATCATCATAATAGGATTACCTTATTCATAAGTACTTACCACTCCATTGAGCGTAATTGGTCGGATTCCAATAAAATGCCCCATTTCCTAGTTCAATAAAATTTCCGTCATTCGCTAAATTCTGAAAGATGCTAATATCGCTAAGGACGAATTAAATGAAAAATAAAATCTTGGGAGTGAAATAGACAATTTCTCTTTCCGAGTTCCAAATTGGAGAAAACCTATGAAATTTCCAAGCAAGAATCCAGGACTGCAAAAATTGACGAATCTTTTTGCTACCCCTTATTTGAGTTGGCTAACTATTTCAATGAAAATCATCTTAAAAGTAGCAATTTCAAATTCTTAGAAGACACGTATTTGGCTCTTAAAACATTGAGAAAATTGTGTTCAAAATTGGATATCAAAGACAGAAAAGCGCCTTGTGTAGTTCATTCAAAACTGTAAAAATATATATATATATCGGAAGATTTCTGTAGGTATTGTGTTTTGTTTGGTTTAATCACATTTACGTCCCATTTTGAAGCAACACTGAGGCTATTTTTAAATGGTCCTCGTGATTTCAAACTTTGGTCAGATGATGGCTCACGGACCGATACCCCTCACCAAACATTGCACCACACTAGCCGGTGATCTTTTGACCCTTGACTTCAGATTTAACGTGCACCATGCCCATATACACGAGGAATCCGGTTTCGAAGCTGGATTCCTCCTGCCCCGAAACCGAAAAATTATCTCGAGGCCACAGCAGCGGCCCTTTCTGTCGGTATAGATAAAGTAAAGTGAAAACTACAAACAAAAAATTGTTTAAATAATTATTAAATTGGCATTGGGGTTTGAAACTACATGAAGTCTGTTTTAGAACACGATTTGCAATAACCTCGTAATTTTAGTCAGATGTCCAGAACGACACTTGAACCAGTACCCCTCTCTCCAACCTTCTATACCCACAGAAGTGGGAGAATGTTTATACCTTTCATATTCGTAATGTTTTCTTAATCAGCATGATTCAAAAATTGGTAGGCCGACGTGCGATTTAGAAACGAATGCAAAGCGCACCGATTGGCACTTGCGGTCGGATTGGCTGCTAAAGTTATCCCTGGTTTTCCTCCAAGAGACGCACAATGTGGGCTGGTTTTCTCTGAAAAACTTTACAAGGAAGGCAGCCTACTCCATAACGGAGCTTAAACATATTTCAACATCAGGTGCTACCTAGATGTTCCAGGGTCTCTTTGACCAACAAAAGATATCACACATCCCTTGACGAGTCCTTGACTCATGAACTAGGCTAGATATGCTAGACCAGGGATGGCGAACCAATGGCACGCGACACATTATTTTGGGCACGCCACCGATCACAAAGTTCACTATGAAGCATTGACGGTACTATTTGATGGCACGTCTATGACTTCATTAAACATTTTTTTAGAAAAAATGGCACGTTGATACATAAAGGTTCGCCACCCCTGTGCTAGACCAAGTAGATTACAACCTCACCGTGCTTCTGCCGTTACGGATTTAACGTGCACCAAGCAGCATTCGAGGCGGAGGCCACCATGCTACATCAAAAATTATTCCAATACCACGGGAGAAAAAAAAATCACTTTCTGAAAACCCATTAAAGAACCAACAAGATTATTCTAGAATCATTTCAAAATGTTACGATATTCTTTGAAAAATTAAAACTATTCGAACCTCTAGTCCGGATTCTCTGCGCGAGTTTTGAGACTCAACAGCGTGCAACGCACCACAGAATTTAACTAAGGAATTTTAGATAGTCTAAATATGAGGCTGGGGAATAAATTGATTAAAGCCATAATGTTAATAGAAAGAACAATAAATGCGCTTTGCAGTTTTGAAGGAGAGAAAATATAATTTTCGGAAAATTAACAATTTGTGTAACTACTATGAAACGATTTTCAAACTGTTACTTCAAAATTCGAGCCTTAGACCGGGATTCATATTTATCTTAAGCAGGAAATGAAGAATTCGAAATGGCAGATGCATCGCTAAATGCAGAATGGGAACAAGTCCAAAACAAGTTTTGAAAGGAAGAAGGTTATATTTTTTTTAATGAAAAATGTACCCGAAATGTATTTGAGATATCCTCACATCTTTAAAAAAATTTTTCCTCGCCATGAACGTTAGTAACTAGTTCTTTTATCTCTCCTGTAAAATTAGTAATTCGCGACTTTTTCCCTTTCTGCACTTAAGAATTCAAATACAGAAATGACTACTTGGCCATCCACAAATGCTTTTACTATTGAAGGAATATTTTTTCATTACAGAAAAAAATTGGAGCTTTATTGACCGTTTATATCAAAGACAATTTTGCAAAAAATCATCCGACATTGTAACTGTTTGATACTTAACCTTCATAATGGCTTGAATGACACTGTTGAGCCTCTGATCCTACTAAATGAACTAGTCTAGGATTTATGCAACTAGAAAATTAGCTACCATCTTATGGATTTCGGGTCACTACTGGAAACTGCTCCTAAAATGTGTAATTGGCGGTACAAAAGTCAATCAATTCCATTCCGTTTCCGCAGCAGAAAACTTAGAACAATTTTAGGAAAACATAGCATTAGAATTTTTTTTTTTTGTGCAACGTTTCTTAAAAATGGCTATACCTCAAAATGTCTTGTACAGAATTGGTTCCTGCTCGCATAACTATACAGTTAAAATTTAATTTTTATTAAAAATTAATATCCAGAATATGTTTTTAAATTTGCATCTATGTTTATATTAAGTTATGTAGATTTGATTTGGTTCGACTTTCCCTGGTATAAGATCCTCGAATGGGATAAGCTGCGCCTAAGCTATGTAGAAAAATCATGCAATGTAAGGCTAAGCAGGAAGGACTCAATAATGGCATTTTTCAGTGCCATCAGGATTAGATTGGCAAAATCCATCAAGTAGGAAAAAAATTCCGAGTTCAGGTTTGTCTTGATTTTCAAAACGCAATGCATACAAGTGTTTATATTATAGCTACAATAAGTATGAGCACTTCTTAAAGCTAGACTAAGAAGCTCGTTAATTATAATCAGAGTCTATTATAATGAATCTGAAGAGCATACGGTATCGTACAGTCTTTAATAAACATATAGCTAATACTAGCAATGCCAAATCTGTGCAGTTCGGATAAATTCTCAGTAAGTTTTACGAGTACAATAATTCTTGATTTGTAAAATTTAAGTTTTTCTTATGCAACAGAAGATTAAAAACAGTTGTATAAAATGCATATTAAAATAATACATTTTCATTAAAACTAAATAAAACTTTTCATTCGGTGAAGTTCAATAAATATCTTACAAGCAAGGCAACATTTTAATATTAAGT
Organism: Araneus ventricosus; assembly: GCA_013235015.1. NCBI lineage: Eukaryota > Metazoa > Arthropoda > Arachnida > Araneae > Araneidae > Araneus > Araneus ventricosus. Next base: position 30,317 of record BGPR01005150.1, read on the forward strand.
ATAAATTCTGCAGATAAAAAGTAACTTTCCCGAATTGGTAAACATACACTTGAAGAGATAATACGTGGAATACATTTAATTTCAATAGCACAAACGTGATAAATGCAGATAAAAATATAAAAGCAAATATAAGAATTTCTTATACACATGATTTAATAATTACTTCTTACTCGTACCAAATGCGATATATAAATAAAAATAAACGAATTCATTTCAATCGTGTTTGAATCCAGGCCTTTTAATATTCTTAAACTTCTCAAAGAAACAAACTCGAAAAGATTTCAAAAACAACTGTTGCGCCAAAACACATAATAAGTGGGGAAAAAAAAAACGTTCACAAAAGTTAATGCTATACGAGGTTTAAATTCAAGACGCTTTCCAACTGCAGTTTTTTAAAGCAATAACAGCAACAGTGTTTCGAAACTCTAATTTATAAAAATAAAAATTTTACAGTATCAGTAAAATACATTCTTAACCGGAGTGCTTTAAATTTGTATTCCTTAACTCTGGACATTTATATAAAAACGGTTCAAACAGCGCAATTGATTCAAATAACACAATATGAATCGTTTAAGCAGTTCGATACAAATTCCATGCGAGAGTAAAACCCTTGACAATGCGCTTCTTTCAATACAAACATTAAAAAAACCAAGCAGCATGGAAGCATTAAATCCGCATTTTAATATTTAAATAAATAAATACCTGTTCGGAAACAACTCTAAAAAGACTGGAAGAATCCTTAGCTACGTCGCTTCTATAAAGGCCTAAGCAATTTAAAAAACCGTCCATAGTTTTTCTGATTTAAAATACAAACGTTTTCTAAACACACGAGAAAAAGACTCGAATACAATAATCGAAATTTTCGTGCCGTTTAGCGACAGAAAAGTAGCAATTTGCATATTTTTGAAAAGTGTGGTCTTTTCGATGGGACATCCGATTGGTCAATACTGGGAGATGACGTATGATTGACGTCACAGACAAATGAAAATGAAGAATCTTTTCGAGCTTAAGGCGATTGATAGCAATGGAATGAGAAAATAAATAAAAGAATTTCTTTTTCGCGCGAGATTGTTATTGGATGCAAAAGTGAAAATAAATTAAAAAGTGTTTCAGACAATTTGTTTACGATATTTTTTCTGAAAACTAATTTACGATGTCTGTTTATTTTAGATTAAATACAACTTTTATATTTTTACGTAAACTGATTGACATTTAATACTTTTTTTATTTTTATTCTGAGTTGAAAATTTTGTTGCAATATTCTAAAGTGCATGAAATTTTACTTTTTTCTTCATAAAGAGTTCATTTAAAGAAATATGTTATATAGAGTTTTTAATTGCCGTGTTAAAACTTAAATGTATTAATTTTTAGTTCCTTTATTGAAATTTGCAAGTCAGAAGAAATTGTCATTTAAATTTATCATTAGTTTTTTGAATGACATCTATAAAATTTTTTTAAAAAACCCAGGAATCCGAAGTTTTTACTAATCCATTGGTGTCTGAATATAGCAATGAACTGCCACTTTTTTTATCCTCTTTCAAAAGAAAATTATAACGCTGGTAGATATTTATTTGCAAGTAGGTTTGAGAAAGTTTCCTACTTTTAGTTTTAGTTTTTTAGTTAGGTTAACGTCCAGTTTAAAAGCTGTATGAGGCCTATTTTGGGACGGATCTTACAATTTAATCACTGGTCAATCAAAGCAGGCTAATTCACTGGTCAATCAAAGCAGGCTAATTCACTGGTCAATCAAAGCAGGCTAATTCACTGGTCAATCAAAGCAGGCGATACTTGAAAAAGGCTCACGATTTTCAAATATGCATAGCACATCAAAATGAGGACATTTGAACCACGATCAAATTTAACCCGTTCGCTGCCATTTCTAAATTAGTTTATTTCTTTCTTATTGTCTAAAGCATTATCCTTTTTCGAAATTTCTTTATTTCTTTTTAAATTACTACGAGTATATTCGGGCCTGTAGTTCTTTCGCAAGCATATTCGTGCTTGGCAGCAAACGGGTTTCTGCACAGTAGGCCCTCCGATAACAAGGATCTTCTCATCCCGAAGTTAATACTTCCCACTAGGTTATGGTTGCCCGGTTAAACTTCCATGTATAATGCATGTCGCCTTATTGCATATACCATTCCACTAAACAAATGGCATAGAGCAATTCAAATAGGAAATTTTAAGTAAGCTATGTAAATTGAAAATTGCTTCAGTTAGATAACTTGCTTAGGTTGTGCGTAATGTGTATTTAGTGTCTCTTTTAAAAATAGCAATGTGGGGTGCTGGTGATAGCCTGAACCTCACTCTCCAAACTTCCATGGGCTGCGGTGTCCAAGTGGCTGTTTAGTGTAGTTCATTTGATTTAACGCTCCTTGATTTAACATGGGTTGTTTTTAACCATGGTGAGATGACGAGGAGGACACCCAAGCCAGCACGCCTTTTCCAAATTTCCGTGCCACACTAGCAGGAGATCGTTTGATATCGGATTTAATGTGCACCAAACCCTCATAGACGGTTGATCTTTGGTAAAATTGAGTTTCGAACTTCGACCCTTCCTGTTCCGAAGCCGAGAACTTAACACCAGTCACTGCGCTTTCGTGCAAGTGGCAGAGTATAGGGTTTATGAGGTTGCGGGTTCGAAGAGTGGATCATAGTTTCAATGATCCTTCGTAAATGTGGACCTGGTGTACTTTAAATATATCGAAGTCCAGCATCGTCCTACTGCTGCGGTGTGGAAATTTGGACGGGACACAGGCTTAGCTATTGCCCTCGTCATCTGACTACGATTTAATCCTTTGTTCCGAAATATGATTCGAGCAGCTTCAATTCGATGAGTTAAACTAACCAAACCAAGTTTCCCTACTACACTTTCCTGAAGACGTTTGAGATAAGAACAGATGCAGCGCTCAATAGGACAACATTTTTTTGGGGGACTGGAACTCGGGCTCGCGTTTTCGTATTGCGAAACTGACACTCTACCACCAAGGCTCTTAAGCCTCAGAATGCATTCGGAAGATTTGAATAGTTTTGTATATCTAACATGTACACAGGGTGTTTCAAAACTAAACGGGGCCAAAATGAAAAAGTAGGTCAGGCATACAGAAACGAGTCATTTTCGTAGTCCAACAAGGGGTCAGAAATACAAAGGGGATTCGGTACAGGGGGCTCTTTCCCAGTGAATGAAGAAAAAGAAAAGGACACACCAAATGAAATGTACAGCCAGAATGAATGGAATGCAAATTTACAAAAGCGCAACCAAGCTGCATGAACTACAAGCCGTATGCGGTATGAGAGGTACGATAATGGCAAATAAGACGCAGGGTCAACAATGAACCTTTGGATTAGTTAAAGTAAGTGTTCAAAGGACCTGCCATCTGAGGCGATAAAAGCTTCACATGTTATTCATGAATCTAGGTTCTTGTGATGTTGTAAATTTTTATTCCATTCAATCAGAGCTGTACATTTCATTTGGTGTCTCATTTTCTTTTCCAAAATTCATTGACAAAGATCCCCCCTGTTGCGAATCCCCTTCGTATTTCCGACTCCATGCTCTATTGCGGAAATGACGTTTCTGTATGCCTGGCCTGCCCTTTCATTTTGGCAATGTTCTTTTGAAACACCCTGTATATGTTTTAGGCTGGGCATTCACGGCTGCTCCACGGTCAGAATTAGAACGGTGTAGAGCGGAAGGTTCGATATCCTGTCAGAAGGTAAGGATAGACACCTCTCCGTTTGGACTGCAGGGACACAATTTTCGCGGGAGTAGGTATGTTTGTGTATGTGTGGGTGTGGGAGAAACTTGGGGTGTTTGGTTCGCCGAGGAAATTGGAGAAGGCAGGGGTCGAGGATGGGAGTGACTAGTAGTGGATGCATTTGCGTTGCGTGGAGCGGTCACGAATGGCATACCTAAATGATGGACTAAAAAAATAAAATAGAATGGCATGGAGTGCCACCACACCATTTGCGTGAAGTGGAGCGTTCGTGAACGAACAAACTGGCGAATCAGAGTTTTGGTGCCAGCAGATTTCAAAATCGCCGATACAAACTAAAATCGACAATCACGCTCTCTTGTCGCCGTCGCAGATGCTTGTTTTACCGAAGATTCGATCAAATACATATTATGGCATCAATTTATCAACGCCGTGAAAATTATAGAGAAAAGGAAGTTTCATTTTGGCTAACGTCAGAAAATCACTTTCTTATGCATAGCCAATAACTGATCCAGTACGTAAATGTTTAACCCCTTCCCTTGCCTTGCGTTTTTATTTAACCTCCTAATGGACCTTATGCACCCTTTGGGTTCGAGAGTATAAAAAAACAGCTGTGGAGGAATAAACAAAACGATCGGCCTATAAGCGACTCAGAAATAAAAGCAGTTCTGAGTCAGATGTTCAAGACTGACCAATAGCTGCCTCCGGCAGGTCACGTGTCGGAGGATGTGACGTCACATGCATAAGGTCCATTAGATGCCACCACCCATTTGATAGATTTATTATTATTTCAATCTATTTAAGATGGTAAAGGATACTGGAGACATTTAAGCATGACCAGGTGATATTTGTATTTAAAATTAATTGTTACGCTGAATTAATTACGTATTTCAATAGCGTACGGGCACAAAAGAGTCGAATGTATGACACGCGACGCCGACCAA
>BGPR01005150.1:35073-59932 GCA_013235015.1 Araneus ventricosus
CTTCCTTTTTTGAATAAGAGAAATTATTATCCCAGGTTAACACTTTTCAATAAGACCTTCAAAATTACTTTTCGGTCCTCCAATACAAATTCTTATAAAATAAAACGCAATTAGTTGCATTGATGGAACCAGATGGTTAACACGTCTGGTGAAAATTAATAATTTAGTTATTAGAAGTAGACTGGAACTTGAAAGCCATTTTTTTTTTTTACTTTCCAGTAAATCGGAATTCAACAAAGTATAAATAGTACACTGATGAGCAGTTGAAATTGCCACTGATTTACCAAGACGGGCTCCGACCCCGGGGCAAGAAACTGGAGTTTTCTCGCTTCAGAATAAATGTCCTCACCTATTCAAAACCAGTCTTTTAAACCTTCCAGCCGGCACGTACTACAGTCAGAAGATACTTATATTGCGCATCGTATTACATACTTATATCGTTCTTTTATAAATTTAAGAACATTTTTTGTGTATATAATCTTTGTTTAGTAAAAAGCTAATAAATACAGATTTCATAAATAAAAGTTTCATTTATTTCTGTAAAACAACACAATATAAATAAGATGCACGATATAAGTATCTCCTGCAAACGCGCGCCCGCTTTAAAGTTAATAAACATGTCCCCATTAGCGGTAAACTCACCACAAGTCGTATATTCAAGACAACAGAAGCGAACCCAAATCTAAAACATTATATTTCTTTAAAAATTCCCTTAATTTTTTGAAACCACAAAACTTCCGAAGACAAAAATACTTTCTAATTTCTTAGAGAAAAGTAAAAACCTGACATGTGTGAATTTCACCTGTCAGATTATGATTTCCGAAAGAAAAATCTTCCCGATCGAAACATTTCTACTTTTTTCAAAGACGACAAGGAAACTCACTTAAAAAACGAAATTCTGATCGCAATAGATGCCGCTGAGAATGAAGATAGGATCTACAGAGCAGCAATGGACCTTATGCATGTGACGTCACATCCTCCGACACGTGACCTGCCGGAGGCAGTCATTGGTCAGTCTTAAACAGCTGACTCAGAACTGCTTTTATTTCTGAGTCGCTTATAGGCCGATCGTTTTGTTTATTCCTCCACAGCTGTTTTTTTATACTCTCGAACCCAAACGGTGCATAAGGTCCATTAACCCTTTGCGGACAGGCAACTTTTTAGAACACTCGCATCAGGTTGGAGCACTTTATACGCCATCTCATTTTTTCCACTTCTGTGCTTATTTACTTATATAAAACTTTATTTTTCATTCTGTAATAAGATTAGGGGTTTGAATGGATGGATAATATACACATTTGTGCCCGAATTTTAGCCGCTATCCTCTTCGTAAACTTGATTTCCTACACCTCAATCTCGAAATCGGTGAACTGTGGCGCACATTATACGCCCTACCTGTCCGTAGTTAGTTTCGGTTGGGTTCTGCTGTTAACGTGAACCTAACCCAACCAAATGAATAGACCCCTAGTAACAGAACGGAGGAAGAAATTCTCAAAACCACTTCAGCCCACATGTTCTCACCAGTTACTTCATTTTTTTTAGGCTTTAACCCTCTGACCGCAATATTGTCCTTCCGCTGGTGTGGTGTGGAAGTTTGAAGAGTGGCGGTGTCAGATCAAGTGTCGTCCTCGTCATCTCACTACGATTCAAAATTACGAAGTCCGCCCCCAACAACCCTCGTGTTGCTTCAAAACGGGACGTTAATATAACTAAACTAAACTGACCAGAATATCGACCACTTTGACAGCTAATATACATATTAAGTAAACGGGTTTTCAAAGGATGTTTCGGTTACAGGGTTAACTCATTTCTGGCATCTTTTCAGACAATCTTACCGTGTTAAGTTTATTAATAATAAGTTTCTACGAATTACTACTCTATTGTTGGGAACAAATAAACGATAGCATCCTATCAATCGACTTCGTTTGGGTCCCGGCCGCATATTTACAAACCCTACCCTGATAGAACTGAGGCCGGAAATCAGTCAATATCAATGGCTACGAGGAGTAGTGACGTCGTTTTCAGCTCTCGCACGAAACATAACAAGAGTCTTCCAACTTTTCTTCTCTGTTTTCCCACAGTTGAGCACAGAAAATATTCTTAAGTGGGTTGTAATATTTTTAAAAATGATATTATTTTTTAAAATATCATACAAAATAAAACATCCCACACTGTAAGAAATTATGCTAATGAAAAGTACACGCACGAGAGCAAAGAACGACGTCATCGGCTTTCGTCGAAACGAGCCAATCATATTGTCCGATTTCCTGCCTCAGTTCTATCAGGGTAGGGTTTGTAAATATGCGTTCCGTCCCATAGAGGCATCGCTGAAGACAAAGTAGCCCATTGACCGTTTAAAAACAGCCTCAGACTTCTCATTCCTACCATAGATCTCATCCGAGGATTTAACTACCTTCATCACTAAACAAACTTTTGACAAAGTACAGTCGGAAAGGGAAGACAAACTATTAAGGACAAAATTTCCATCATTTAGTCCTCTTTCAGACAAATATCCTCTGCATTCTTTAACTCCTTAACAGTTTCATTTTCTTTGCTATCTGATAATATGACGCCTTCTGTTTTGAAAAGGGGTTGTTGTTTTCATTCATCTAAGAAGCCATAGAACACTTGAGATGTTTATAGATTCCACGTAATTATTGTGCCAAATTATAAAGCTAATTACAGTAGACTCTCTCTAATCCGACACTCGTTACACCGACACTCCCACTAGACCGACACACCTGTTTGAATATGTTACTTGGTGATGAGTCATTTTTTCCTTTTAAAACTTGAAATCTTCCCCCTTTCAGTACGTGATTTGTATTGACCCTCTATAGTACGGACACTCTCTATAATCCAACAGAGGTGCGGTTCCATATGTGTCGGATTAGACAGAGTCTACTGTATTGATTAAATTTTAGTTTATAAGACTAAAAATACGCTAATTCGATGCGCGCGTGGGCAATATTGGTAAGGGGTTTTAAACCGAAAAATAAGAATCTCTCATGCTTTCGAACTCAAACCTTCGCCACCAAAGGTTCAAATGGAGTTAATAGAATAGTTGCAATCACCAGCTTCAAAAAAAAAAAAAAAAAAAAAATCTTGTTCTTTTCAAGAGCAAATCTCGGAATTATATGCCAATGTCTTTTGAAGGCATCGTTGACCAGTCACAGAAAACAGCGGAAAAAAAAAAAAAAAAAAATAGACGGTCGGCTGTTTCTGCGAAACGGTCGCTGGGAATGAGGGGCGCAGACTTACTTACCTTACTCAACTGTGACTTTCTGTGACTAAAGTAGCTTTATGTGACTATTAACTCTATAATGACTATTGGTCTAGTGTGATTAGGTGACTCTATCTATGTAAAATTCTTCGTGATTTTCACCAACTTTGCAACTCGACTGTGACTAAACCGTAATTACAAATTCTAAAATTATTTTTGTAATCTTTAATTGTTAAATCTTTCAATCAAATTCTCTGTTAAATGAAATTAAAACCAACTCTCTATATGTATTATTTGGTTGCGGAGCTATAAGCGTTTGACTTGAGCGCGAAAAGCGTCATATTTTTTTTCTTTCCCGACACACCATTAGACCATTATGGAGAGACTTAAGTCTACGTCAGAGAAAAACAACATTTATAAAATTCTTGTTTCTTAAAAAAATATTTATAAAATATGAGGTGTTTAAAGAAAATAGTTGTTACATTTGAACTTGAACATTTCCATTCCCTCTATTCCTAAATCAGAGCTTAGCTTATTTATGTTATCGCCCCGTTCCGAAGCACCCCGAGAGCTATTTTGGGGTGGACCTCGTAATTGAACAGCTGTCAGATGACGAGGACAACATCTGGCATGGCACCTCTTTCCAAATTTCTGCACCACACCAGTGGGAAGACGCTTGAACAACGACATCAGATTTAACATGCACCAGGCCCACATACACCGCGGATCTTCAGTGGAATAGCATTTAGAACCTGGAGCCCTCCTACCTGATGTCGACACCTTACCATTAGTCTACCAGGGCCCGTGGGCTATTTTTGGCGAACCTCGTAATTCTGAACCGCGTTCAGATGTCGAGGACAACACCTGAACTGGCATCCTTTTTCCAAATTTCTGCACCACATAAGTGGGAAGACGTTTGAACCACGACGTCAGATCTAACGTGCACCAGGCCTACACACACTGCGGATCTTCAGTGGAATAGGATTTCGAACCTGGAATCATCCTGCCCGATCTCACCACTAGGCCATAGCGGCTCCCTAAATTAGAGTGTAAAAGGCTGAGTAGCAAGCATATATCTCAAGGTTAGGTTAGGTTAGATTAACGTCCCGTTTTGAAGCAACACGAGGGCTTTTAGGGGCGGACCTCGTCATTTTGAACCGCGGTCAGATGTCGAGGATGACACCTGAGCTGGCATCCCTCTCTCCAAACTGCCACGCGTATTTTTAATTATATGTTTTGTACAGTTTTTATTTGTGTTTTGTGTGTCGTTTGATGTGTAGTGTTGTTTGTGTGTGTTCTGTTTATATACTGTGGGGTTTCGATCTTTGACTTATTTATATATCTGATTTTTACTGCTTTTTCTGTGCTTATTTGTTTGTTTCTTTTTCAATACTTATATATTTTTTATATATTTTTACCGTTCCTTGCTTGCCTGAGCAGTTCTTAAATTTATTGCCTTACGGATGTTTTTATAGTTTAAAAGAAAAGAAAGAGCCTTCATTTTGTCATTGAAAGAGCTTTTATTTTGTGAGTATCATTCGCCACACTTGGCGAGTGAGTACATGTGAATCAAGCTATTCTCTCCCCACCGAGGTGGGTCGAACCAAGTTTATACTCCCAGCTCTCTGTTCGGGCAATGCCTGTATCATTTTATTGTACCCAATAAATCCCGTCCTCCACTTGCTGGTGGGTCGGCTCTCTCCCCGCTGGTCCTCTCCCTGCCTTACACCATTCTTGGGTAATTCCTTTAGTCTAGTGGTTAGGATGTTCGGTTCGGGACCCAAAGGTCCCCAGTTCTATCCTCGTACTGACACAGGTTGAAGTAATCGTCGTTTATTTAATCAAAATTATCCACTGTATTTTCGTGCTTTTTTCCCCATCTCTCTTCTTATTTGCCTAGCCAGCAGCAGTTTCTTTATTGAAGGTAACGAGCAACGTAATTACTTTTAAAATATTAAATTTCCCACCATTGCTTCCTGCATTCTAGAGAGCATATCCTCTCCCTTTTCTTTTCCCCCTTATTCCAAATTCATATTTTGGTTCTGTCAAACCCAAAATTAAATTCCCCTTTTATTAATTCTGATGTCGAGGTGCAAAGTGATATCTTCTCACAGAGCGGAACTCCGCAATCTAAACCACGTTGCCGTTGCCGGCCCGGCCAGTGTGGGTGTTTTTACGTCAGACCAACGGGAGGACGTTTGGCCACTACGTGTCAAACGTCACTTTTTCCACACGTCAACAACGGGAAAAGTGACGTCTCCCAACCCAACCGGGGGTACCAGAATAGACCCCTTAGCATGCAACAGGCCCCATACTCCACGGATCTTCAATGGAATCGGGTTTCAAACCTGCGACCCTCCGGTTCCGAGGTCGAGACCTACCACTAGGCCACCGCGGCCTCCAGCATATATCTGAAAGAACCTAACCCAACCGTTAACCGTTCCCTATCTTCGAAACATGAGCGCATCATTATAAAAGGAAGAAATCGCGGTCGGTGAATGATTTCATCAGGCGCAGTGGTGATTTTCTTTCCGAATACATAACTGTAATCTTTCTTTTTAATAAATCTATTTTTGCCAATAGTATATAGAAAGATAGTACAAATGGCGGACGAAGAAGCAGAGGAATACACCTTTCGGTGGAAAATCGAAAACATAAGTCATTGCTGGTGGTTGAGGTCGACCGAAGAAATCGTTAGCCCGTCTTTTATTGCTGATGGTCTGGACGGAACGAAGTGGTCGTTGTCGTTGTACCCCAGGGGATGCACAGATGAACATAGCATCGGTTTTTATCTTAATAGAGAAAGAGACGGCGACAGACCGAATGCCATTGAAGTATATTACAAACTCGCATTCCTGGATAAAGATGGCTTAATAGTGAAAGAAAGAACTTCGCTGAAAAGTAGTTTCAAGGAAAAAGATACTCGAGGATTCCCAAAATACGACGACCAAGACACAGTTTTCGTCACCAGGAGAGGCGAATATCTTCCAGAAGATACTCTGACGGTTCAATGTACTCTATGGAATCGTGAAAAGACTCCTGTTAAACAGAGATATATATACGCCCGAACCATTTTCAGAGTGAACCGGAGATATGTCGAATGGAAAATCGACAAAATAGGCACTCTTAAATCCACACATATAAAGCGTTACAAAGATAATTTGATTAGTTTTGATCTCATTTTTAACGAGCAAAAAATTGACGAACTGAAATTAGATGGGATTTCATTCGATGATAGCTTAAAATATATTTCGTGTAAGGCTTTGGTTCTAGATTCGGACGGTAAAAAGGAAAATTGCGGATTCCAGGTATATTACCCGAATCATCTGACAAACAAAAACTTATCCTTCAATCTGAAGTCCCTTAAAATGATGATGGAAAACAAAAGCCGATATTTGCCAGACGATGTTCTGTCTTTCGAATTTATTTTTTCGACTGTTCAATGTTCCAGCTGCCAAAAAAATTCTTTTAAGTTTGAGTGCGAACCCTGTGTCGGAATAGAGAAATCTCCACACATGACAGTTCTAATTGATGACTTGAAATCCATGTATAACGACGCGCTTTTCACTGACACGGTGCTCCGTACCCCGACGCATGAGTTTCCGGTTCACAAGGCCATTTTAAGCGCCAGATCTCCAGTTTTCAATAGAATGTTCAGCACCGACATGATGGAAAATAACAATGGATGCGTTGAAATTACTGATTTCGAGGACGATACCGTACACCGAATGCTGCTGTACATGTACACAGATTCCCTGAAAGATCTGGAGTTAGAAGGCGCGGACGAGTTATACAAGATTGCAGAGAAGTACGATATCCCGTCCCTAAAGAGCAGTTGTTCCTATTTCCTGAAAGAGAACTTGTACCAAACAAATGCTTGTGGCGTTTTATTTCTGGCTGATCAACACAATGATGTCGACCTGAAAATTGCTGCGCAGAAGTATATAATCAGTCAGAGTGATCAATTTTTTGAATCTCAGGAATGGGAAGATTTTATGAGCGCTCATCTTAAATTGGCTGCAGATGTAATGCTCAAAAAGATATGCCCAGGTAGGATATGGCAATGACATGTGTAAGTCATTAACGCTTTTATCTCTGCTATAAATGTATTTTCGACTTGTGTATGTATAAAAAAATATTTCCTTACCAAATGTGAGGCTAGCAAATCGCTTATGTATCTATCTTTTAACCATTTTTATTACGATGCCTTATCTTTAGTACATCTTATGAGAAAAATAAATTTTTTTAAAATTCAACTGACATGCTCTCTTTGCTTATTAAAGTGAAGTTATATGTAAGAATGATTTTATTGCCATTTATGTAATTTTTGAATTGTATAATTATGTATTTAATTTTAGAGACTGCTGAAATTGCTGAAACTAATAATGTAATTATTAAAGTAGTGAAATAATGATGGCTCTTCGGAAATGCACATTATTTTTTGCATTTCATTTATTAATGCTTCTAAATAAAACATATTAATTTGGACCGAATTAATTTTTTAAACGGTTTTTTATTCGTTGGTTTCTTGGTGCAATTTTGAAATGATTGTTTTAAAATATTATATACATTTCATAAAGTACCATTTTAATACTTAAAACGTATACAATATATTAGCTAGTATTTAATGTTATACTTGGCCCGTATCTATAAGTTGGATTTCCCCGATTTTGAGCCCAACATGACAATCCGAATAATCAATTGGAGTAATTCTTTTTGCAACCTTCGTCTTGATTGTTGGCGTAATTGTTGGTTCTTTTCATTTTTGAGTTGTATTCCTACGATACGAATTTTAAAAGTCTGAAAATTCAAAATATCTATATAATTATTTTTCAATGAATAAAATTTCTTTTACATAACTTTTCCATTACTTGAAATTATATTTTAATGATGTTGTTAAAGAGAATTTTGATTTATTTAGCGATTTTATCTTCTCCCTCGCATAATCGACCGATTTTCATTGGTTTCTCATTTCGATAGAAATTGCTCATCTCCAACAATTTGAAGTCGCTTGGTTTTATTTTGGAATCCGCCATTTAGAGTTTAATCTTCGTAAGATTAGTGAAAATGTGTTTCTTCGGCGAATAGGTAACAGGCGAGGTGAACATAAATTTTTAACCTTCCAGCGGGCGCGCGTTTGCAAGAGATGCTTGATACGGTGGCGAATACAGGGGGGGGGGGGGCTAGCGGGCTACAGTCCCCCCAGAACCAAGTCGGAATTCTTGATTTTATTTAACACCATTACAATTGTTTTTTTTTCTTAATTTCTCTCTTTAAAAAAATAATAAAAACGTTTCAACATTGCTTTCTGGCTTGACAGGCTCGAAAATTTTTCTACTTTTGTAGTCATTCCACTCGTACTTGTAGCTTTGACGCGGTCGAAGACATTTTTTGGCTAGTTATTTCATTGTAATTTTTATTAAACTAGCGAAATTAATGTATTTTTCTTTGATTCTTATTGCCAGGTGAGTAAAGTCTATAAAGTTAAACAGTTTTGGTTTACTTTAGCCTTGAGGTTTGACATTCATGAAGACGATACAAAATTTTTATTACCTCCCCCCCCCCCCCCCTTCAGACCGGAATCCTAGATTCGCCAATGACTTGAATTGTGCATCCTATTATATATTTATATCGTTATTTTATATATTTAAGTGCAATTTTATTTATAAAATCTTTGTTTGCCATTAGGCTAATAAATACAGATAACATAAATAAAAATTGCATTTTTGTAAAATAACACGATATATATGTAACACGATGCACGATATGTCGTAAAATTTGCGTAAGCGCGCCCACTGGAAGGTTAAAGTAGAGAAGGCCACTAGCAGCGAATATATAATTGATGTACATTTTTAGCATATGTTTAATAGGCGGCATACTTTACACATGTTTAATAGGCCGGCATACTTTATACATATGTTTAATTTGCAGGCATACTATTGAATGTAATACTGAATGTAAGGAATAGTCTTCCCGCTGTACAAGGAAGACTATTGTATCTAGTGCCGACAAATTTGGTTCGAAACTACTTGTTGAATAGTAGGTGCTCCTAAGAAAGGGGTTTTGAAAATTTTAATTAGATGGTCAGATTATACTGCATTTTTTAACATTTCACTTATCGCTGATACAAACTAAAATCGACTATCGTCTTATCGCACAGTAATCACTTGTTTTACCGAATAAGCGATCAAAATACATACTTATGGTATCAATTTATCAGGTCTGTGTAAAGTTTAGAATGAAACAGTTTCATTTAAGCTCACATCATAAAACTTACGGATAACCTATTACTTGTCCAGCAAGAAAATGTTATTTAACTGAAGGGAATTCTCCCTTACTCTTTTCCCAGTTTTTAACCCTTTGAGCCCCATTCCGCCTCAAACCGCCAGTTCGACAGAAGTCGGACTCGGGCGGTTTCGGGCGCCTGGGGGAATTGTTTAGGGAAAATGTAGTTCCTTTTTTTGTCGACAATTGATCTGTCAACCTCCTGGAATTTCTGTAAAGAACGTGAGATTCCATTCTGTCTCTGTGAGCGAAAATTCACTCCAGGTTTTGAGGCAATGGAATTCTCACTGTAGCCGGGTTCAGAGAGTTAAATCGGTAATCTTTACATTCTAGGTTTACACTTTTTCAATAAATGTAACCTTAAAACATGCGTTTTTCAATCCTCCAATCGAACATGTTGAAACAATTGGAGGCAATTGGATGCATTGCTGGATCCAGCTAGGGGCCCTTGGGCAATGCCAATCTCGGGGCCTCCTTCCCGTCTTCCAAAACCAAATATCTTTTTATTGGTTTTAATTTTATCTCTATATAAGCAATTTTAAGCAGCAAATTCTGACACTGAAATAGCGAAATATTGAATTGCGGATCACTTTCAAGAGAGTTGCTGAGAGTTCAAGAGAGTAAAGTTTATGCTGAATTTTATCTCTCTATTCACATCAAATTAATTAATTATTTAATGACCACCTTCAAGATGATGAACAAATAAGCGTGTAAATTACGGCATTTTGGAATCTCAAAATAGCCGTTTAAGACGAGGATCTTGGCAGAAAAATTGGAAAACGCTCCTCTTTGCTTTCAAGCCATTAGAAGAGAAGATCTGTGGTTCTTTTCAGTTACCCGCGGGGATACAAATGATCGTTTACGCATTATATTCATTACAGTAATACTTATATCCATTAATCATGGGGGTAATCGTTAGGAGAAGGGTGGTTAAGGAGCAGACAAATCTTGATGGTTTTTCAGTTGAACGTTTGCACCATCATGTACGCGGAGAAAAAAAATGCTTGGGAGAGCATCGGCACCTCTAGTAAGAAAAGGTAAGTTGGCGTATAGTTCCGAGATCCGATTTAGCACTTAATAAGAATTTTGCAATTAAAGGGAAATTTAGACATATTTTAGTGACTTGTTTTTGATACTTTCGCTATGAAGATCACGATAGGATGCGAAAGCATATTAATTAGACAATAGAATTTATTTTGACAACAAATGTGTGTAATTTTTGATAAAATTTCAACGTTCTACATTTCTTACCCATCTAGAAGGGAAATAAATCTTTACGATAGATCATCACAATGAATTTTATCTCGAAACAGTATCGTTTTATTTCCATTTGTTAAGAGCAAGAGGCCTATGAGAGCATTCAATGATGTCTAATTTTAGAATTATCAATATCTTGTTCTTTTTCTATAACAGTTTTCAGTTGTTCAGAACTTATCAAACCAGGATTAAGGGTGAATAACTGTATAATTTTATTAGGAAATAAAAAGTCGCATACTATGTCTAAATGCCTTGAAACTTATGAAACATATAGATTCTGAACCACTTGATACTATTTTAAATATTTTCTTCCTTTAGAATAAATCGAATATAACGCATAAAATACAATGAGAATTTCCGCATAGAGTTAATTGAAAACATATGGCCTGCTTGGGGCCGACATCTGAATGTCAGAAGCTCGCCAAAACGCCCATCAATATTTCCTATCGCAACAGTTAAAACAATAAAATGGCGGCGACTGGGGGGTAAAATTGCGGGGGCGGACAAAAAAAATCGTTTCTTGTCGTAAACTGTTCATATTAGGAAAATAAGTAATAATAAAAAAATCCCGAACGTCGTATAATACAAGAACCATTTATTGAAAAAATATTGTTTACACTTCCTTGACTACAGATGCGAATGTGTATCTTCAATAATTTAAAAATTATTATTAATTACCCAAGGTGTGAATGATTTTGTGTTATTGATTCATATACTGGTTAGTAAGCAAATTTAGAAGGATTTCTTTTGTGTATTACCTGCTGCTTGTTGAACGACTCCAAACGTGGAAACCCCAAGTAGCACAGCATGATGCACGATATTGTACGATGTTGTTCGATATTGTATAATATTATACGATATTGTACAATATTGCGAATATTGTAGAATATTGTACAATATCTTTGTGCTACTGGAAACACTATTCTCAGGTTGTTGAAAAAAAAATTTTTTTTTCGGATACGAAATTTACATAATCAGTAGGTTAGAAACTATTATTAATTCTTGAGGTGTTAATGATTTTGTGTTAGTGATTTTTCCTTTTATTGCTTCTATTACATCATATAACTATTACTAACCATAGTTATATGATCTGATAGAAGAATTTTTTCGTGTGTGGTTAACTTATTGCTTGTTGAACAGATTCCGAACATGAAACACTATAAACAGGCCTTTTCCATTTGCAAAGCTTTCTTTTAAAATTAAAAATATGTTATACAAATTCGAACTAATGTGTGAGAATAGTAATCTCCATTCAGTTAGGGCCAAAAGTAAGGAGGTGTTTCGTGTAGCCTACTGCTTGTGGAAGACATTCCGAACATTCACTATTTGATCAAATGTTTCCGGCCACTTACCAGATTTATACTTTTTTCTGGAAAGGCTGGGATAATTGCTCTTAAACTTCGACCATGTAAATAATAGGCTTGAACTCGCATTTTACAGTGAAGATTAGGTCATGAGGACGTTAAGGGGACCGAGCAGAAATTGACGAAGAAAAGAATTTGGGTTCACCCCGTTTCACAGAAATCCGATAATGATTTGCAACTTCCATCAATGGATATGCTTGCTGTAGGCAATACTTGCAAGCACTTCTGCAAAAATAGCAAGTATATTCGGGGACATATAACGGTGTGTTTAATAAATCCCAAATTTTCCCGCATGTTTTTTGCTTAAAACGTGCAGCTTTCAACCAAATTATCCAAAACGTTCAAAATATATGATAGCAAAACATTATATTAAAATTAAAATTGTAGAGGGACGAGACTCATGTTTATATGGAATGCCGCTGTTGAAGAATTAATTCAATTTCAGGAACCATTTTTATTAGATGGCTAGGTTCCACGACACAGTACAATAAAAGGTACAAGACGCAAGACAGAGAACAACAACACAAGTACACAGAAGAAGAAGAGAGAGAGGCATCATGGGAAAAACACGGATGGCTCTAGTAGCGCCACCTACCATAAAAAGGAGAAGGCAGTGAATTGAAACCGCTACAAAATTAAATACTTTAACTATTCGAGGAAATATTAGCATTTGTAGCAAATGACTTTTAACTGCTCATGTGCGAAACATAGTATAATTTTTCTTTCAGAATTTCGAAGCCAGATATATAGAGCACCTTATATAAAAATTCCAATTAAATATCGTTAAGATTCAGATAGATAATGGCATTATAGGTTTCTGAATTTCTATTTCAATATACGAGAAGCTAAATGAAGAGGGGTTTTCCACAAATTGTTGTTTTTTAAACTTGAGTCTTCAAATAGTTTTATAGAGTTGTTTAGATCTTGAATATGTCTAAATACACGCGCAGAATTAAAAATTGAGCACACAAATTAAGTTGAAATTCGAAGCTTCAGTTTTAAATAATATCAATATGCGGAAAAACATTATCAATTGGCGAATCAGAATTTTAATACATTCAACTTTTATTGCTTTTTTTCAGTTATAATTGTAAGTTCCTTGATACAAACTAGAATCGAAACTTGATCAAATTAAATAAATGAAGCAAAATCGGTATAATCGCCTACCACTATCATTTTATCGCACAATAATCAATTGTTTTACAGAACAAAAGAGCGATTAAATACATACTGGGAGTGAATTTATCAGTGCTGAACGAAACAAAGAAAAAAAAATTCAATTTACCTATCATAAAATCACGTGCTTAGGGATAAGCAATCACTGGTCCCGATTCAAGTAAGATATCACAATTAGGGGAGGACTTCATCTGACGTGATTGTCTTTTCGAATTTATTTAAATATAACATTTCATTTAGCAATTATATCATTGTCGATAGAATATAGCAAGGTACAACAAATGGCAACCAAAACTGATGGCGAAGCAAACGGATGTACTTTCCAGTGGAAAATTGGAAATATAAGTCACTGCTGGTGGTTTAAGCGTAACCAACCAATAGTGAGTCCCGCTTTTATTGCAGATGCACTGCAGGGAACGAAATGGACGTTGTGGTTGTGCCCTATGGGGGTAGAAGATGAAAAATACGTCGGTTTTCATCTTCATAGAGAAGAGGACTGCAGAGGACCGGATAGCATTAAGGTAAAATACCAACTGGCATTCCTGGGTATAGACGGTTCATTTTTGGAAGAAAAAACAGAATCGGATATTTTCCAGAAAGGCGGAAGTTGGGGATTCTCAGAATTCAAAAGACGTGAAAAAGTTTTCGTCTCTGACAAAGAAGCCTTTCTTCCAGAAGATACTCTGACGGTTCAATGCACGATATGGAGTCACAAGAAAACACCTGTTAAGCCAAAATATCTATATGCCCGAACAATATTCAACGTAAATAGGAGATCTTTCGATTGGAGAATCGACAAATTCAGTATCCTGCAGCCAGGACTAAGAAATAAATTCAAAGATGATTCAGTTGAGTTTGATCTCGTTTTAAATAGAGATTTTGACGCAAAACTGGACATAGATGTGATTTCACTTGATTACAGAATGCAATATATTTCATGCAATACTTCGATTATAGATTCGGATGGGAAAATCGAAAACGTTGGAATCGCAAAATATTTCCTCAATGATCTGAAGAAAGGAATATTATCACCTGCTCTGCAGTTCCCTAAAAGGCTGCTGGAAAACAAGAGCCGATATTTGCCAAACGATGGTCTGTCTCTTCATTTTGAATTTGTTATATCGACTGTTGAGCATTTCGGCTGCAGAAAATATTCCGCTAACTTAGAAAACGAGGTAGTCGTAAAAGAGAAATCTCAAAAGGTAGTTCTGATAGATGCACTGAAATCCATGTTTGACGATGGCATTTTAAGTGACACGGAGCTGCGTACTTCTACAAAAACCTTCCCAGCACACAAGAATATATTAAGCGCCAGATCTCCTGTGTTCATGAGAATGTTCAGCGACGACATGAAGGAGAAGAACAGTGGATACGTCGACATCACTGATTTGGAAGACGACACTGTCCACCGAATGCTGCTGTACATATACACGGATTCCCTGGAAGATCTGCAGGTTGCAAGCGCAGCCAAGTTGTACGAGGCTGCTGATAAATACGCGATTCTGCCCCTAAGGAGCTTATGCTCTTCTTTCTTGAAAGAGAACCTGCGCCCATCAAATGCTTGTCGCGTTTTAGTTCTGGCTGATCTACACAATGATGACGACCTGAAAAGCTCTGTTCAGGATTATATACTGAAACAGCATAAACAAATTTTCTACTCGCAGAAATGGAAAGATTTCATGAACACTCGTCTTAAATTAGCTGCAGATGTAATGTACAAAAAGATTTTCCAAGAGTCGGACGTAGCCACCATGTGACCCGTAAGTCTTCAGCGTTTCTGCCCCTATTATAAAGGTATGTTTGATTTTTTTATAATTTTATGTTATTAAATGTGAAGAAAGTGCAGTTGTTTAACTACGTATCCACCGTTTAAATATCCTGTTAGAGCATATCTTTTAGGAGTAATACCTTTTAGAAATATACGACTTCGTAATTGAAGTGAAATACTCCTTTAGCTTATTACAGTCACGTTTTGTGACTTTTTTCCAATTGGTATTCATTTATGTATTTTTTATACATATAATTATGTATTTATTTTTGGAAATGAGTGAGAATATTAAAACTAATTATATAATACATTGTTAGGAAAATAGCAAAATAAATATGGTGTTCGGAAGTGTCCTGTTTTTGTGTCTATATTTCATTTGATAGCGTATCTAAAATAAATATGAAATTAGTTGGAATTAATATTTTTTAAATCAATTTCAAAAATTGTTTAAATAATTTTTTTAAATTGTTTAAAAAATTACGTCTTTCATTCGTAGGCTTTTAGGGTAAAATTGCAAATAATTGGTTTTTTTTATAATATTACACATTTTACATAAACTGGCATTTTAGTATTTAAAATATACCCTGTATACACGAAATTAGCTGGTGTATGGTATCTTCATACCTTTTTAAATTATAAGAATACCATCATTATACTGTTGATTTTTATCTCGGGACTTTTTAATATTGATGTTAGTGAATTTTTAAATCGTAAACTTCACTTTGAATTTTTGCATTTTAAAATTAAACAACTTAATTGTATATTTGATATTTGCTCGAGACTTGCACGTTATAACCAAAAGACAATAAAAGGAACCAGATTGCTATTCTCAAATTCTAATTTTCACTAGAAGCGACAGAGAAATCCCTACAAAAAAATAAGATACGAGATTAATCCCTGCTTTGTCGGCGTCGCATATCATGCGTTCGGCTCTTTTGTGAACATACGCTATTTAAATCAATAATTAAGTCAACGTAAAGATTAATTTTAAATACAAAAATCATCTGGACACGCTTAAATGTCTTAAGTATCCTTTACCATCTTAAATACATTGAAGAAAAAAAAATACCAACACCAAGAAAAAAAATTATTGTAGAGTAATGAAATTTCGGCAATACATTTGTCTAGGTAACATATTGAATTGATTAAAGTTTCCAAGATCAGAGGTGTTAATGTAAGCGCGAGAAGAACAATTTCAAATGTGAAATGCTGGTGCATTAATAACCGGTGTAACCGCCAGAATTGTGAATGCAAGCATGCAAACGTGCATGCATTGTGTCTTACAGGTGCCGGATGTCAGTTTGTGGGATGGAGTTCTATGCCTGTTGCACTTGGTCGGTAAGTACAGGGGCGGTTAATGCTGGTTGTGGATGACGCTGGAGTTGTTGTCCAATGATGTCCCATACGTGCTCGATTGGAGAAAGATCTGGAGATCTAGCAGGCCAAGGCAACATGTCGACACTCTGTAGAGCATGTTGGGTTACAACAGCGGTATGAGGGCGAGTGTTGTCCTGTTGTATAACACCCCCTCGCACATGGTGTTCATGAATGGCAGCACAACAGGTTGAATCACCAGACTGACGTACAAATTTGCAGTCAGGATGTGTGGGATAACCACGAGAGTGCTCCTGCTGTCATAGGAAATTGCTCCGCAGACCATAACTCCAGGTGTAAGTCCAGTGTGTCTAGTGCCGCAGACAGGTTGGTTGCAGGCGCTCACCTGGCCTCCTTCTAACCAACACACGGCCATCACTGGCTCCAAGACAGAACCGGCTTTCGTCAGAAAACACAACAGATCTCCACTCCGTCCTCCGATGAGCTCTAGCTTGACACCACTCGCGTCGCAAAGGGCAGTGGTTTGGAGTCAGTGGAATGCACGCTACAGGGCGTATGGCTCGGAGCTGTCCTTGAAGTAACCGATTTGCAACAGTTCGTTGTGTCACTGTGGTGCCAGCTGCAGTTCTAATTTCTGTCGCACATGCAGTACGATGCGGCGGTCTTCCCTCTCAGTAGTGCCACTTGGCCTTTCGGAACCCGGTCTTCTTGAGGCAGTACCTTCCCTTGACCACTGCTGCCAACAATCATGCACAGTGGATACATTCCTGCCAAGTCTTTCTGCAATATCGCGGAAAGAAAACCCACCTTCTCGTAGCCCTACTACACGACCTCGTACAAACTCAGTGAGCTGTTGATAATGGCTTCCTCTTCTTCTCAAAAGCAGTATTGACTAACATAAACTCACTACGTCAAATCTCAACGATAAATAGCGCTCACGAACTTTACAGTGCGTATTTAAAGCAAACCTGATTTGCATGTTCATAGTGGCGCTACTAGCGCCTGGCTCGGAATTTGAATTGACGTCATCCTTCAGATGTACAAACACGCCTATCAAATTTCTTTTATCTAGCACAAGTCTTTCTTGGTGTTGGTATTTTTTTTCTGTCAGTGTAGATTGAAATAATAAAAAATATATCAAATGGATGGTGGCATCTAATTAGGAGGTTAAATAAAAACGTAAGGCAAGGGGATTAATTTCAAGTAATAAACTCTCTGACACTTTTAGGGTGCACATTAAGAAGGTGCTTTGCTGATTGAAGACAGGAACATCTAAACCTAGCGTTCTCGTACTGAATTTCCAAATCCCCTTCATTTCAAATAGTAATAGTAGTTCCTGTGCCACTTTAAGGATGCACATTAAAGAAATGATTGAGGGTTTGCTGATTGAACAGTAGAACGTGTCTACAAGATGGAGTTCACACAGATGACATTTGGCTACTATACAATAATAAGATTTTCTGAACTCCTAATTCTGAACGTCAGGCATGTAGTGTAAGATGTATAGTGGAACAAAATTCAGAAGAAAAAGTGGATGGAGGGAGACCGAAATGGAACAACAAATGTAGTGAAAAAAATGTGAACTATTAAAGAAGAGAGAAATAAAACAGGTATAAATAATGTGATGTAAGCAATAATCACTTTTTCATCAGGTTGCTGGCATCGTCATCGGTCAGATTAGGTAACTCTATTCTCAGTACAGTAAAACCTCTTCAGAGTGCCGTCCAGGGGAGCGTTCCAAGGAGACGTGCTATCGAATCTTTGTTAGATATTAGATAACTACTAACTTCAACTGTGCAATATAATTATGTATTTCTACTTTATAACGAGATTTTAGAATCATTTCACTATATTATTAGGCTTACAATGTCAGAGAGAATTCATCAATATTAAAATATATTTAAAGTTTTAAAATTCCAAATTTTAAATTGTGCAGCAACATTTAATCATTACAGCATTTTTACTGCAATAATCCTTCATGACATTATATATATATATATATATGAAAGATCAGGCTTTAAAAAGGTGAAAGGCAGTCCATTGTCATCAAGGAAGAGACGATATTTGCTTAAATTTTCTTTTATTTAGGCATCAGGCGTTATTTCTTCATAGGTAAAGCACTTAATTTCTACGTAGCTCCATGACCAGATTTCAGAAGTTTACGCCCGAGCGGCGCGTTGTTGTTGAAAGCTTACATGCTGGCGTGAGAAAGGGCAGAAAAGAGTGCGCAGAACGCTTAAGTACCCAGGAAAGGGAATTCCCCTTGAGAAACTCGTGATTTGCAAAGAAAGTTGTAGTGCGTTAATTATGAAGAAAGTGGAAGTATTTAAAATGAGGTATCTTTAAGATTATTTAGGAAAGTTAAAAAATTAAAATATCACATATATATATATATATTTAACCTGGCTAATGCTCTTCCAAAGCAGAGCTACTAATTTTATTGTTGAAAACTCCAAATTTTTGGCTTTGACTTTTTCAATAGTTGTAACAGTTAAAAAGTTCATAGAATTGTTTTACATGTGTGCTCTTTGCATGTGTATTGCACTTATGTTTATAGGATAATAATTTAAATTTTGTTTAATTAGTAAATTTTTAGTTTTTGAATTGCATTTTAATATGTCTCGTTTATTTTGTTTCGTATATTCATAAATAACAGGTTATATTTTGGTTTATATTACTATATATATATATATATATATATATATAATTTCTTCTTACTATGCATTTTTATCACAGGACAAATAACATTAAAATGCAAGGCTTCTTATTGGATATATTGCAACGTTTTTGATCGATTTATTAACCACACATAGAAATTTAAATGATCAACTTTCTTTACAATGAAGATTGATTCTTTTTAAAGTACGGTTTGTAAAAATTTGTTATCGATTTTTCACTTACATCCTGGTGAGCTAGAATTTTCATATTTTGTTCGGCTATATATTCTTATTTTAACCCTTAAAAGCTCCGAGTTACCTTTAAGTAACATATCCAATTCTGTCTTCTAAAATCTTGAGAATAAGAGTGAAGCTCTAATGCCTGTTTTTGCTAATAGAATACAAACTGATAATGTTTTTAAATTAATTTACAATACATAGATGACAGCCTGTGTTCTGATTAAAAGATAAATTGATGTCTTTCACTTGAGGCTGCATCCATTTAGCTTCGTTTGTACGCTTGAGAATATCATATTTTATTCTATAATTTTGAAAGATATTCCTTATACGTATTAGTAATTCTTAAAATTAATCTTTGTTTAATATTATAGAATTTTATCAAGGAAATTGTTTTCTCAACTAAAGTCCAGTGTTATTAATTGGTAATAAACTGGGTTTTTTTGCCGTGAACTATACTTAAAACAAAATGGGAAAAATAGTTAACAAATCCTATATTTTATTCAAGAAATGAAAGTCAAAAAACATTTTTAAAAAATCGGGCATTTAAAGGGTTAATATATTACGATATTTTGATCATTTTATAACAATGGACATAAAGGAGGCAATGAAAGTATACACCCTATAAAAAAAACCTTTTAATCGAAGTACAGGATGTATGGAATTAAATAGTCTACGAAAAAGAATATTTTGTGTTGTTCTGCAAACACCATTTTACTGTTTTTCTGTAGCAGTCCTAGGAATAATAAAACAACAAAATAGGTTACATCAATATTTTGGTTCACTTTCCTTTCCAAATTTTTTCAATCGAATCTTATTGACATTTTTATAATTGTAATATTTTTTATAAAATATCGAATAAATCGATAGTCAGACCATCGTATTCCTTACAATTATTTCTCAAAATATTTTTTCAGTTTAAAAAATAAAGAGCGCTTAAAATTTATGTATTCGAAATTTTTGTAAACTTACTGTAAAAAAATTCTAGAACTTCTAGATACTTTTTGTATTTACATTCTATGCATGGAGGTCGAAAGCTTTAAGAAAAGGTTAAAATTCCTTGCGTTCATGCCTTACAAAATTGGGGCAAACGTTCATACAAATGCTGGCCATCTATTTTAAGTGACAACCTTTATTCCAATTGTACTTCTTGGTTTCTATTTGATTTTAGGAAATTTTCAGGGAAATTTTGAAATTTCGATTCTGTTAGTTTCGATTGTTACGACATTTGAATTTTTATTCTAATTAAATCTCTTTTAACTGCTGTTCTCAATAACTAGAGATTAATCTTCTTTTCCTTTTTCTTATTTCGTGAATAGGCTTTCGGACTCGTACAATTTTCATTTATCATACGAATTTCAGAAGAGAAAATTCCAGAATATTCTTATGTTTTGTCTTTTCCGCCAATACCAAGATCACTTTCGCGTAATTGGTCTCCCGCGTACCCCAGGGGTACGCGTACCACAGGTTGGGAACATCTGCAATAGAACATTACAGCTTTTAGGGTGCTTCGTACACATATTCTTCTGCAATGCATTCAAAAATAAATATTCATTAATCTCCGAAATTGTGAAATTTCATCATTTCAATCTAGAGTTATGTCTTAAAATTTCATGTTTTTAATAAAAAGAATTGAAGTTATAAAGCAATACATTTTAAATGTAATTATTCTATCTACCTGTGTAGGTACACTCATCAACCATATTCTGACATTGTTGGATTGTCCAGGACAGCATCATCGCCACCTCCCACTCTCTTGTACCTTTCTGATCTGGAAGAGGGAGTGCAAAAAGATGAAACTGGTGTACTCGAACACTTCAAATTGAAGAATTTCGTTCTCAACGATGAATGCGAAACCTACTTAAAGTATCAGCATACTACGTACTGAAATGAGATTACTTCCTTCTGAAAACATTTTGATTTGAAACTGTTATACTTCTGATATTCACAGATTACTTTTTATAGCATTATTAAATTTATGGAGAAGTCAATAATTATAAAAACACCCAACTTTCATCGGCCTACCCTATTTATCAGGAAGAAGAGTGTGAGAAGACACAGAACTGGTGTATTCCGACATTTCAAATTGCAGAATAGAATTCTCATCGATGAATGCAAAGCCTACTTAGAATATCAGCATATGACGTGATTAATTGAGGCTAATTCACTCAACAGATACTTTTCAAAACTTTAAAATTTTAAACTGTTAGGGTGACGATATTTGCAGATGATTTTTATAGCATAATCAAGTGTAATAATAGGACTATCATAATAAAATATATTTTATATATATATATATCATGTATATATTTTTTCCTGCAGACTTTGCAAGAATTGTTATTGCTCTTTTCTCCTTGAAATGGATAAATTTTGATGTTGACTCAAGATCACTCGAAGGTTTGTATTCCAAAAAAAATCTGTCAAATAAAATTTCGATGTACGCAAATTTGAATAAATGCTGGAACGGCTTGGTGCAGAAACTTTATACAACATTTTTGATAAAATTTTTTATATCAGTTTTATACCAGTTTCCAAATAAAGAATAAAATTTCTTTGAATTACACATTCCTTCACAATGTGACCAATTCTTTCAACAAATGATTCAGAATAAATATAACAATTCTCTTTGTAAGTTAATTATGTTCATAGATTGGAATCAATTCGTAGCTAATTGCAGATAACGCAGAAGATTTTTTTAATCTCATTCGTGCTAACCAATGTTATCGCAGGAACGGCAACTCCAAATTGTTTATCATCAAATTGTCTCGGTATTTAATTCGACTATCAAGGATTACTTTTAACCATAGGCGCATTGTATGCAACTTCTTGCATTTCTGCAAGGCCTTTCATACATTGCATCTTTTAATGCGTTTATTGAATGCAATGCTGCAGCGCTTTCCTTGCATAATTATTATTTATATTTATTTATTTATTTTCTGCAGTGGATCTTTTACTTATAAAAATTCAAAAAATAGACTAATTCTAGGTTTACTGTGCACAGATTTTCATATTTACAAATTTTCTTTTATTTTATTTATGAAAATTCTTTTTTTAAATCAATCTCAATCTAAAAAAATATTTAAATATACCATTATTGGAAAAAATGCCCCTTTAGAAGGTTTTAAAATATTGTCACTAGATCGAAAAAGTTCCGCTAGACCGGAAAACAAAACTTATTCTATTCTACGCTGCTGGAACAGACATCACACACGACAGCCACACAGATGTCTTGAATGACTATTTGCATATAATGGCCAGCTAGCAAATTCACTGTTCTGAGTAAAAACAGTAAGGTCTCATGAATCCCGAATTTGTTTTTCTTTTTCTTTTAGATTTCCTTCGATTTTACACGTTAAATTCTGTTTTAAAGGTTTAAACAAACAAGTATCTGCAGCCCAAGAACGAATTAATCCATCTTGCATTTATTTCAATGGGAAAGTTAGCTTGTATTTCTGCCATGGTAGCTTCTCAACTCCGAAGCGAGCACTGCTGTAAATGATATTTAATAACTGACTCATCACTTTTCAGTACTGAATGCATCCTAGTATAGTACTGGAAGAAAAAGAACACTAACTCTGCAGCGAAATTCATCTTCATTTTAAATTTAGTTAATGGTTTGAATTCACCTAAGATCGTTTTTAAATAGTTAATTATGAGAGCAATGATCTTGAAAAGAAGGAAGAATACTATAAACATTTTCTATTCACAGTAACAATACGATTTATATACATCAATAAGGTATGAAATACAAACAGCGCCCTCTTCTTCTGTTAGACATCAGTTTCAGAGTATGAGCATGGAACATTACTTCGACATTTAAAAAGGCAAAAACACTATTGTTGGTTAGATAAGTAAAGATGACAATATAAAATTACAGCAGCACACAACTATCACTTTTCAGATTTTGAATAAAAACAGCGTTAAAAAGGCACGTTGGAAACTGTCAAATATCAATTTGGATTTTAAACATTAACAAGAAAGAGCAGCTAAGACACACCTGTTTCAAAATATTCCTAAAACAGATTTATCCTTCCCGATATTCCCACGATGACTCGTGCATTTTAATCTTAGGTCATGCATTATGAAGATTTTATATCGTTATCCATATACAGCAAAATTGCATTCCATATCAGAAAGCTAGAGTTGAGTAAGTTATGTCCATCAATAATAAAGTGGTTGCATGCCATGAACTGAGGATGCTCTGGTGATGGAACAACGAAGTTTGAGATCTTATCTGAAAAACAGCAAAGAGAGCGAAAAAGAAATTCCAAAAATTGTATAGCAACATCAACTTAAAATTTAATGACTCCTAACCCTCAGCAGAACAAATTTTATTAGAGGCACCAAATTGCTGCCACTTCGAGCACACAGTACTGAAATTACCGACATAAAGTAATTCCATGACATTTTATGATTTTCTACATAACAGTCGGACATTGTACTAGAAATTTGTAACTTAAAAAGTTTGATGCAAATCAATTGATAAAACTGTCTTAAAATATGGGACTTCTTCACTAGTTAGTTGTTATAGTTTTGACCGATCGCATACCACTGGATATTCATTTCAGAGCTTTTAATGGAGTTATAAGTGAATGTAGGATGGCAGAAGTGTCACTTCTTTTTGCCATATGTCACAGTTTTTCAAATAAAATACACTTAGCGGTCTATCACTAAGTACTCAAATATTAATTTTAAAACCTATGTATTAAAGATATATAGTTGTAGGAAGAATAAAAGAACATAGAAAGAAAAACAAAAAATATAATATTTCTGCACTACCATGGCAGTGCTATTGCAAAATGGGAAAACATGGAATTGGTTAAATGAATCTTTCATTTATTTCTTAACCCATTATTATATAAGGTGTCCACTCAAGTACCTTACCACCCTTTTAACTACCAAATGGCTGCAGCTGTCTTCATAAGAATGGTATCTAGTTATGGTAAAGTGAATATGCGGTACTGGATGAAACCACTTACAGCGGCACCTGGTGAAAAACGGTGGAGTTAGCGTTATTATCTCTAAAACGGTACGAGATAGAGGAAAACAATGAATTACAAAGTTGTAGAGCATCATCGATTTAGTACGAAAAGAAATTTGTGGACGTAATGCTTAGAACACGTATTTGTTTGTTCGCGATTTCCTACTCTGACACGTGACAAAACATTCTTAGAAAGAAAAAAAAAAGAACTAGTTATCCCAAGAAACTTCTATTTTTGTTGTTCAAACTTCTCTCCGTCAGCTAACAATGCACATCTGGACCCTTGCTTGAACTTCACGTTGCACACGGTGTAGCATAGTTTCGTGACGTCACAGTTTCGGAAGCCGCGAACAAACAAATGTGCATTTTAAGCTTTCTGTTTTTAGCATTCATGGCCATAAGGTGTCTTTTTGTACTAAATCGATGATGGTTTACAACTTTGTAATTCACTGTTTTCCTCTACCTCGTACCGTTTTAGAGATAATAACGCTAACTCTACCGTTTTCCACCAGTTGGCGCTGTAAGTCCTTTCTCAACCTTTCCCAAAGGGTTCTCAACCTTTTTTCCCTCGCGTACCCC
>BGPR01005150.1:79547-98579 GCA_013235015.1 Araneus ventricosus
TTTTTTTATAACAACAATAGTTCTGCGTATCAATCTAGTAGTTGGTATTAACGAAAAAACTCGAGAATCACAGTTTCTGTACAGGCAAATATTATTGCATGCGAATTCCCTGATACAAGCGAAAATCAACTATCGCTATCAGTTTATCACACATTAATCAGTTGTTTTAACGCAAGGAGAGAGATGAAATGCCTATTGGAGAGTCAATTTATCACTGCTGATAGAAACAAAGGAAAACAATTTCATTTTAAGTACCATAAAATCACGCGCTTATTCATAATCAATCGCTGTTCCAGTAAGCAAATGTAGATAAACTG
Source organism: Araneus ventricosus (assembly GCA_013235015.1). Lineage (NCBI taxonomy): Eukaryota > Metazoa > Arthropoda > Arachnida > Araneae > Araneidae > Araneus > Araneus ventricosus. The sequence continues at coordinate 79,865 of BGPR01005150.1, forward strand.
AAGAGGATTTCTCTCACTTCTCTAGTCTTTGGACCGTGAATGAACAGAAGAAGTCACGATTGGTGGAATATTTCACCCCGCTTAGTGTCGATTGTCATTTGGTATATATTTATCTACAATACTTCTCTTCGTAAGCCTCCTGCTGTAAGTGCCATACAGGAAAGAGACTCAAAATGGCGACCAAAACTGACGGGGAGACAAACGGATGCACTTTCCAGTGGAAAATTGAAAATATAAGTCATTACTGGTGGTTGCCGGTGGGAGATCTGATGGAAAGTCCCCCTTTTATTGCAGATGCAGTGGAATGCACGAAATGGCGTTTGTGGTTGTGTCCCAGGGGAGACGAAGACGAAAATGATGTCGGTGTGTATCTTTACAGAGACAAGGACTGTAGCGGACCTGATATCGTTGAAGTAAAGTTCCAACTCGCAATCTTTGGTAAATGCGATTCATTTTTGACAGAAATTTCAGATCTGGAGCGTTTCGCGAAAGCTAAGCATTTGGAAATCACTTTCGATGCACGAGAAAGAATTTTCCTCACTGACAGAGAAGCATTTCTTCCTGAAGATACCCTGACCGTTGAGTGTACGTTACAGAAGGCAGAAGAAACCCTTGTCAAATCAAAACATGTATTCGCACGAACGGTTTGGAATGGGAATAAGAGATCTTTCGATTGGAGAATCGACGAATTCAGTACCGCTCAGCCTGGAATAAGAAAGAATTACAAAGATGATTTAATTGAGTTTGATCTAGTTTTAAATGAAGATTTTGAAAAAAGGATGGACATAGAAATAATTTCATTCGATGACAACATACGATATATTTCATGGAATACTTCGATTATAGATTCGGAAGGGGAAACGGAAAACTGTGGAATCAAAAAATGTTTCCTCCACGATCTGATGAATGGAATATTACCACCTACGCTGTATTTCCCCAAAATGTTGTTGGAGAACAAAAGCCGATGGTTGCCGAATGATGTTTTGTCTCTTAATTTTAAATTTGCCTTTCTGATTACCGAGCATTTCTACTGTGGAAAAAATTCTAAATTAGAGGACGAGATGGTTGGAAAAGAGAAATCTCAAAGCACGGCAGTTCTGATTGAGGAGTTGAAATCGCTGTGTATCGATGGGATCTTCTCCGACACCGAGCTGCGTACATCGACAAAAACCTTCCCAGCACACAAGGCTATATTAAGTGCCAGATCTCCTGTGTTTAGAAACATGTTCAGTCACGACATGAAGGAGAAGATCAGCGGACACGTCGACATCACCGATTTCGAGGACGACACCGTTCACCGAATGTTGCTCTTCATTTACACGGCTGTCACAGATGATCTGCACCTAGAAAGCGCATCCAAGTTGTACGCTGCTGCAGATAAATACCACATCCTGACCCTGAAAAGCAGATGTTCTTCTTTCTTGAAAGAGAACTTGTGTCCAGCAAATGCTTGTGGCATTTTAGTTCTGGCTGATCTACACAATGATGACGACCTCAAAAGTGTTGTGGAGGATTATATACTAGAACAACGAAAGCAAATTTTTAGCTCCCAGGAATGGAAAGATTTCATGAGCAGTCACATTAAATTAGCTGCAGATGTAATGTATAAAAGGTTGTGCCAAGAGTAGGTGTATCCGCCAAGAGATGAGTATAGCTTTTTGCCCCTTTTATAAATGTATGTTTTATTTTTTAACCAATATATTATTAAATGTGAAGGAAACTGAGGTGTTTAGTACATATATTTCTTTTAGCTATTTGTTATGGCATATTTTTAGAAGTAATACTTTCCTGGAAAATAAAACTTTATAATTCAAATGAAGTACTCATTTTGTTTGTTACAGTCACGTTTTATATAAGAACTTATTATATTTGGTATTCGTTTGCGCATTTTGTTTTCATATATAAATATGAATTTATATGGAGGTTGATGAGATATATAAAGCTAATAATATATTTAATTATTAGTAAAATTGCAAGATTAAGCGGCTGTTTCAAAGTATATTGTTTTAGTGTTTATATTTCAATTGTTAATGTTTCTAAAAACTATATGAACTTAACTGGAATTAACAATTTTGTAAAAAAGTATTTGATTATTTATTCCTTTTATTCGATGGCTTTTTATTGCAAATTCTTTTATAATTATTTTTTTTATTTTTATACATATATTTTTTATATTTTAATAATTTTATTATATAAAATGAAATTTTAAACTTAAAATATACACCATGTAATAATTAGTATGTGGTATCTTTTTATCCTTTTTTAATATATAAGAATGTTAGCTAATACTATCGTTATATTATCGATTTTTGTCTCAGAACTTTTTAACATATCCTTTTTGATAGAACTTTTTGATTATACTGATTTTTTTGTTTGAAATTTCACCTTGAAATTTTGCATGTTGAAATCGAAAGAAATAATGAACTTAATTGTATATTGCATATATGTTTCAAACTCGTGTATTTTAATCAAAAGACACTAAAATGAATTTAATTGTTACTGTTAACTTCTGATTTTTACTTAATGCCTCTGCGACACAGAAATTCTCGCAAAAATATAAAGGAGGAGATTCATTTCTAGTAGTCAACCTTCTACCACTTTAAGAGTGCATATCAACCAGGTGACATTCATTTTGCTGATGAAGACTAGAGCATCTTCACTCAGCATCCTCGTACTCAACTTCCAACTCCCTTGCAAGATGGAGTTCTTATAGACGGAATTCTGCTACTGGACAGTAATAGGGTTTTCCCAACTCTCAATTCTTGACGCCAGGCATTTAGTACTGGGATATAAGAGGTGCAGCTGGGCAAAATAGTGAATGGAGGAAAGATGAAATAAAAAACTATATCATTGATAAAAATGTGAACTATTAAGGGGACACATTACCTTCTAAACCATTTTTTTATTTGAAGTATTATTGAAAAAGTTTTCATACTACAGTCGACGCTCGTTATAACGACCACTCATTAAAAAGATCATTCCATTATAACGACCAGTGATAAAATCCCCAACTGTGTTTCCCTATGTACTCACCTCCAAATATTGTTATGTTATTTTACTTCCATGTTATTTTACTTCCGGTATAACGACCGTCCAGTGTCGTCTAATCCCAATATAACGTCCGAATTCAGCTGACACTCTTCCCGGTATTTCTCCAAAATTCCTTTATTTTCTTCTTTAAAATCTATTTTTTAATTGATAAAATTCTATTTTTGATACCAATCATAAAAAATAATTTGAGTATTTAGTTGCAATCTCTTTAAAAATAGCCTATTTTTTACGGAATGTATGCGTACATTTTTTAATTATATCCACTATAGCGACCACTCGTTATAAAGACCTTTTGCTGTGGGACGCAGAGGGTTGTTATAACGAGCGTCGACTGATTAAAACTTAACCATCATATAAAGTCATCTTAAAGAGAAAAATTCATTTTTATCTGCTGGTTAAGTTAAAATTAAATTTTTTAAAAGAAAAATTCAGTTTTTAAAATTCTCTACTACTTTTTCAAATACGAATATTTTTGCTTCAAATTTTATTTGCAGATTCAGTAAAATATATTGCACACAACTGTGCGTGGATTTTAAGATGCATCGAAAATTCGCTTAAATATAGATTTTTTACAGTTTTATGTGATGAAAGATTAGGAAATTTAGCACTACCTTAATTTATATCTTGTATAAAAAAAACTAAGCAACTGAATGTTTATTGTATATATAATTTTATCATACGCATAAAGATAAACAATCACAAGAAATTTGAAAGCTCTATCCAGAAAAAGAAAAAGGCCTTAGCATTTTGAAAACATGAAAGTGAAGAAAAGTCCAATATCGAGAAAACGCCATTCAACGTTGTCTTTTGTTTAAGTTGCCATTTGCGAATGTTTATCATTGGTCATCGTAAATAAAAAGCTAAATAACTTCTGTAATATTAAAGGTATAAATTTGAAATTTTGATACAATAAGTCAATATTTTGTCCATTTTTTTGTGTAATGTGTCCCCTTAAGAAAAAAAGAGAAAATACAGGTTGATATGAGGTGCAACAATTTCTTTACTTATAATTATCAAGCAATAATTACTTTTTCCTCAGATTTCTTCCATCGACTTTGTCAGATTATGTGACATTAGAACTTAATTCTAAGTACATTAGAACCTCTTCAGTGCGTTGTCCAAGAGATCGCTTCAGGGAGACGTATTATCTGATCTTGGTTAGAAATTAGATAATTATTAACTTTAACTGTGTAAGATAATGGTATAGATAGACTTTTTAACAATATTTCATAATAATTTTAGTATATTATTACGCTTATAATGTCAAACGATGTTCATGAGTTTCAAAATATTTTTAAAGTTTAAGAAATTTTAAAATTTAAGTAGTACAGCAACATTTAGTAGTTATTGCAACACTTTTATTGCAATAATCCTTCTTGATTATCCATATATACATGGTTACTCCCTTACGATTAATCTTAATTATACGATTACCTTATTATATACCGACGGTTACCTCATATTATGATGTCCTTATTCGATATATTGCGAAATTTTTTTTATAAATTTATTACAATTGATAGAAATTTCAACTATTACCCTTCATTGCAATAGCCCTTCTTGGTTTTCCAGAACTTTTATTTAACTTCTCTTATTTGTGTTACGAAAACTGATTTTATTTTTAAAGGATGGCTTGTAAAGATTTGCAATCGAATTTTCAACTCATTTCTTAATTTGTTAGAATTTTCAAATTCTGTACAGTTATATAGTCTTATATTAATATATTGCAATATTTTTGATAATTTCATTGCAATAGATAAATAGGAGGCGACCAACATATACCAAATATTTAAAAAACTTTTATTTGAGGTTCGAGATGTATAGAATGTATAGAATTGCTGGTAAATATTCTATAAAAAACATATTTTTCATATATAAACATAAATATATAAAAAAGTTTTTTTAAGGTTCTGAGATCCGCTTTAACCACCTGATAAGGCTTTTCCGATGGAATAGGAGTTTAGACGTATTTTTAATGACTTATCTTTGATAGTTTTACTATGAAGATCACAATAGGATTGGAAAGTATAAGTAATTAGACAAAACAAAATATTTCAAAAAAGAAATACGTGTAACTCTCGATAAGCAAGCTATCATCATCTCATGTTTATGACCCATCTAAATGGGAGCCCTTTCAGATAAATAAATACAATGAATTTTTTCATTTTATCTCAAAAGAGTATTTTTACTTTCTCGTATACGAAGTATACAAAGAGAAAGTATTGTAATCGTCAAAAAATTCGAACTCGAGATTTTCACGAATCTCCAAGTTTTAGACCTCCCTGAGTCCGAAAAACACAATTTTGGAATTATGTCTGTCTGTGTGTCTATGAACACGATTACTCGAAAACTATTAGAGATACAGGGATGAAATTTGGTATGTGATCTTTACACATAATTTGTAGGTTTCTATCAAATTTTGGAGAAAATCCGTCCAAGGGAAGTCTGTCTATCTGTCTGTCCGCGGTCATGTGAACGCTATAACTCAAAAACTTGAAAAGCTAGATGGATAAAATTTCATCCACAGTTTTATCGTCATGAATGTAGGTCCATATAAAATTGTGGGTCAAATCCGTCAACGGGCTGACTGTCTGGCGATCTGTATAATCGCATACTTGTTTAGCCTTCGTTTTAAAATTAATCTCCATGCGCATGCGTACTGGTAGCAATCTCTGGTACCAAGCGCGAGGATTACGTCACTTTGTCCTTGAGACGGAGTTTGTGATAGATTCGTTTTATCTCCTGTTTTGTTTTCGCTCGCGCGTATTAGCGGAGCTTGCTGGAGTGTGATGGAAAATAATTATTGCTAAGTTTTAATACATAGGCATCTCTTTTAATATGATTCTTCACCTAAATATTTTACAATCACTATAATCTGCAATGAAAAACCTTCTGATATTCTTTACATTCTGGATTACAGTAGGTTCGATTTTTTTTATCCACGCAAGGGGAGGGGAAGTGACAAATTTTTGAGCAGTATACGAGAAAGTTTAGGGAGGCCACTCCCACTGGTTTTTCATTGGTTAAGAGCTTATCTTCCGAAAGAGACGAATGAGTGCATTTAGAGTTGTTTAATTTGGAATCAGTAGTGTCTTGTTTTTCTGTCACTGTGTTCAGTTGTTCAGAACCTTTCTTACCCGGGGGCGGATTAAGGGTGAACAGCTGCTTGAATCTGTCAGGCAATTAGAAGTGAAATACTATGCTTAATGCAATGGAAGTTGCGAATCATTTATATTCTATAGCATTTAATATCGTTTTAATATTTTCATCGACTGGAATAAGTTTAATATATCGCATAATATACAATGGGAATATCAGCATAGAGTTAATTTTAAAAATATGGTCTGTTTAGGGGCGAGTTTTTATGTCATGAACTCGCATAAACCCCATCGATATTTCTTCTCATATCAGTTAAAACAAAAAAAGGAAAGCTACGCGGTATATTGTTAGGCTCAGTTAAATATATTTGAATAAGACCATAATGCAGTTAAAAATTATTCACATAATTAAACGAAATTTACTTTTATTCACCTGGTATTATGAGAATAATTTAAAATGTATTTCGATTTTGACGTTTAATTTATTCAGTTGTTAATCGTAATACGATTAAAATTAATCAAAATCGAATGTGATTTTGATTTAAAGGTAAAATATTTGGAATGCTTAAATGGTAAGCCATGTCTCAAATCTCTAAAACCTGTATATGAAACTGATCTCATGTTAGAATGCATATATCGGCGCGAAAGCAATTAATATCGGTGTAAGCATCGTCTTCACTATCGTAAGCGTCAAAAAATTCGATCTTTAAATTTTGGTAAATACATATATTAGGTCTTCCCAAGCCCGATAACATATTTTTGGGATTGTGTCCTTCCGTGAACACGATAACCCGAAGAAGAAACAACCTACGAATAAAATGTGTCATGCCGCCTTTGCTCCAAGAATGTAAGTTTCTATCCAATTTTGTGTGAAATCCGCCAGGAGGAAGTTTGTGTTGCTGTGGATGTGACAACGATGATTCAAAAATGCAACTAGCCAGATGGGTGACATTTGGCATGTGGTGTTATTACTACAACTGTAGATTTGCAACAAAACGATTATTCAAATATGCAACTAGCCAGATGGATGACATTTGGCATGTGGTGTTATTACTACAACTGTAGATCTGCAACAAAACGATGATTCAAAAATGCAACTAGCCAGATGGATGACATTTGGCATGTGGTGTTATTACTACAACTGTAGATCTGCAACAAAACGATGAATCAAAAATGCAACTAGCCAGATGGATGACATTTGGCATGTGGTCTTATTACTACAACTGTAGATCTGCAAAAAATTTGGGACCAAGTCTATCAAAGGATGATTATCTGTCCGTCCAGTCTATTCCTGTATGCACGAACGTCATAACTAAACAATCCCGACAAACTCGATGTATGGATTTTAATATGCAGGTGTTCACTTCGAACGTGGTACAATAGCTAACATCTAAACCGCTAGAGATATACTTCCCATTACAAAAATGCTTTAAATTACGTAAAGAATTATATCTTATTCTTTGCAAGTGCATAAATGTAATAACGAAAAATTCTAATTCTAAAAAAGTCTAAATTTTAATATATTCCCCCGGTTTTATAGTCGTATTTAGTAAAATATTCTTAACTAAGCAGCATTTCAAACGAAAAAAGCTCAACTTTTCTGAGACTAAAACTGACCGAATTATGATGCTTTGAATATCACTGTTTTAGAGTATTTCAACGCCAGACTCTATGAAGATCCTTCAACAAACGAGGAATCTCCACGCAGCGCCTGCTCTACGCTGCCGCCGAACGCATTCCGAACATGGAAGGCAATTAACGGATTTTTTTTCCGGATGCGAAGTTATATTTTAAAATTAAAAAATACCGTTGCTAGTTGAAGAGATTCCGAAGATAGATCATGTTTGGTACTCTGTTACTAGAAATAATGTGAATCTAAGCAAAGATTTTAAAACATTCGCGTTCGAAAAAAGACCACATCATGCTAGAACACGTGCTGAATTTACATCCCGCTGTTGAGAAAATTTTGTGAACTTAAATATAACTGACTAGCAAGAAATATTAGCGACAAAAACACATATACGTTTCTAAAAATACACTGTGTCGGAGATTGAGCCAATATAACATCTCTAATCGAACACAATTCACTCGAGTATGCGAAGTTCCCTAAGCCGAAGAACGTTGGTATTCATCAACCGTTCAACGGAATTTAGCCATTTTAGATATTTTTAAAACCCCTAACGAATAGAACGTTGAAATTAAGAACAAACCCAAAAACTGTTTAAAAATAACTGATTGGTTCAACAGTCCTGTTTTCGAGACCGGAATGCTTTTTCAGTCAACAGATCTTACTCATTGTAGAACGGTCGAGTCTTTTTATAGTCGGGACTTCTTTTCTGACGAGGATTCAATCTATCATTTCCTTAGTCGTGCTTTTCCTCATTCGAATGATGCTTTTTTTGAAAAAATTATTAATTTTATCCATATATTTTTAAGATGACGTTTATAAACCTTTTCTCTGAATGATATGTACAAAAATATCTGAAAAATCTTCTCCTTTCATAAGTTTATTTTTCATGTAGGATATAAAAAAATGATAAACATAAGCTAAAGAATTCAAATGATATCTGACGCCATGTCTTTATTTTGTCCCTTTCACGCTCAACATAAAAAAAATTACAAATTACAGTAGGTAATCTTTATGATATCAAAAAAAATTAACGCACACCTGTTTAAAAATTACATTTCTTCTCAAAACCAAAAACAGTTTATAACTCTTTCAAAACCGTTTTCTTTTTCTATGGGTGAAATAAGCGGCGCCTTCGTTCTTGCTAAGAGATGATAAGTTTTAAATGGTGAATGTTTATCAAATCACCTCTCTTTCCAAGATCATCTCACATTTTACGAAAGCCCCACGGAAAGAAAAAGTTCCCAAATAAATATATCATTTTTAATTTTAGATCTGACTATTTCATAGCTACGAATGAAATCGTATAGTGAAAATGCGAATTTACGAAATCTTTTTATATGTCAGTCACCGATATGGCTTATCTGAAGAACCAAATAAAACAAACTAGATGTCTTACTAATCGGTTTGTGACAGATTGCACCCGTTCCGACTCTAATTATAATCAGTCTGATATCGAAAAGCGATGCAATGGTGTGGCTCTTAGGGCCCATCTCCGATGACGAGTCGTACGGTAAAACGGGGATTTCCGCATGAGCCGCTCGTAATGAGGGCTATTATGCGGCGGCCGGTTTTTCATAAAAGCCCGTGTGGCTCGTGCTGGGACGGGGCAATTCTTGTGTGATTCTCTCGATTGTTGATTCATCTCTATTTTTTACGTACACGAAAGCGATCAAATTTGGTTGGCTACCTATTCAGCTTTCATATTTTCTACAATTTCCCATATTCTTATAAGGATTGTTTTATGATAAATAATATTTTTTAATTGAATTAAGATAACAGTTTTGCTCTTTGGAGGGACATATAATGCAAAAATGTTTTATTGCTAATTTTTATTATATTATTTATTTTGCTTTTTTGTGCAATTGATTATTTTATAAGTAATATTTTAATTAAACTCAAGGTACATATTTTGCTTTTCTAAGGACATTTGACGCAGAACTAATTCCTATTAGTAATTTCTATTAATTTTCTTGACTGCTAAAAATATATTTCTTGTAAATGTAGTGACTTCCCGTAAATTTATTTCAAGAGTGAGGACAGATTTTTGAAAAAAGTGAAAGAATAATTTTTTTTTGAGAAAAACATAAAAATTTAGTGTTAGTATTAGAATTTCCTAAACAACTTACGCATATAATATTTTATTTAGCAACAATTAACAAACTTTAGAATCAATTATTTTGTATCTAATTTATATGGCATTTTTCTAGTGAAAAACTGTAGTAATACTTGTTATTTTTATCCGGTACTTTGAGATGATGTTTTAACATTGCCGCTATTTTCAGGTGTTGATTTCATGTTTTCGTTTTGTAACAAAAAAAGGTTTCTCGAAATTATCTCAAGCCTTAAGGTATCCGAACACGTTCGAAAGTCGATTTTCGACCAAAATTCCATTTTTTTAAATTTTGGACGTTTTGGATGGTTTATTCATTTATCTTTCTAAAACATATTTACTTTTGTCGGTACGTTAATTAGAAGATGAGATATTAATTGTTTTATAACAAACCGAAAACCGGAAGTGGGCATTTAATTAGCCGAAAGTTGTCATTTAAAGGGACTGAAACCTGTCAAAAATTCTTTCAAACTCCTTTTTTGCAAGCTAATATGATGTCAGTATATTTTTAGGAATTTTTTTAAAGTTTAGATACATAATTTGAGCGCGTGGAAAAACTAAAATTTGATTTTTCTAAAAATTAGATTTTATGCATATTTTTCAAACTTCAAACATGATAACTCAAGATATTATCATTCGATTGTTCTGAAATTTTGTAAACACTTTTTTCAAATGTTTCTCTAGTGAATGTACTAGAATAATGTATATTGTAACATTATGTTTTAAATTATGGTCTTTTATTTGAAAAATGACATAGAAAATTTGCTGAAAATCTTATTTTGATTGTTCGATTAGCTCTAAAATTTTTATTTATCCAAAGAATGTTAAGATTCTAGTACAAGCACTAGTCCATAGTATGTAGTTTATTTTAGTATTAGTTTTATTTGAATTATTACAAAAGTGTGACCTGTAGCATGTTTGAAGTTTTGGGAAATTTCCTCTAAAAACCAGCAGAAATTCAAGAATTTTGTAAATTTATAATAATTTATACTCAAAAATCATACGCTAATATTAATCTTTATTAAATTCGAATCTAAAAAACATATTTTGGTGTTTCTATTTCACAATTTAAGAAAAAAGTGCTCCGAACGTGTTCGGATACCTTAAGAAGAAATTAAATATTTGAACAACAATACAACATTAAAATTTTCGGTATTTCCTATTTTTACACTTTTTCCATTTATGCAAAAATTTTCTAATATTCTTAAAATACAATATTAGATAAATTTTGCATACGTTGTGAAGAACAACCTTAATATTTTCCCAATAGAAGATTACAGCATTGAGGGTACTTCGTACACATACTCTTCTGCAATGCGTGCAAAAAGTAAATATTTATTTATCTCGGAATTTGTAAATTTCATCATTTCTATCTAAAGCTATGTCCTAAAATTTCATGTTTTCAATAAAAAAAATATTGAAGTTAAAGCAATATATCTTAAATATAATTGACCTATCTACCTTTGTAGGTACCCTCATCAACCATGTTCTGACATTATTGGATTGTCCAGGACAACATCATCACTCTTGTACCTTTCTCAACCGAAAGAGGGAGTGCAAAAACATAAAACTGGTGTACTCGAACACTTCAAATTGAAGAATAGCATTCTCAACGATCAATGCGAAACCTACTTAAAGTATCAGCATATGACGTGATGAAATGAGGCTGCCTCACTCAACAAATCCTTTTCAAAACTTTAAAATTTTAGTCTGTTAGGGTGATGATATTTGCAGATGATATTTCATAGCATAACTAAATCTAATAAGAAGACTATTATTGTAAAAATATATTTTCCTACAGACTTCGCAAGAATTGTTACTGAACTTTTCTCCTCGTAATAGTTGGATGACTTTTGATGCTGACACAACAACTGATGGCAACGTTTTAGTGCAGAAACGTATATAAAATTTTTGATAGCATTTATATCAGTTTCCAAATAAAGAATAAAATTTCCTTTGAGTTACATATTCTTTCAACAAATGATTCGGAAAAAATACAACAATTATCTTTGTAACTTAAATATTTTTATAGATCGGAATGAATTCGTGGCTAATTACTAATACAATAGCCCAGATCCTCCGGTAACTCTCTGACGTCGCCAACAATAAAACTAGCACCATAGCACTGCGAGATGTTATTCATTATTTCATTGTTAGAGAACCTAAATTTCAGTCATTTTAAATTTAAAAGAGTAATTGTCGTTCTAATTTCAAATTTAATAGCTCTAAAATAGTGAAATAAAATTTTCTATCGAGTGATATAAAATTTATCTCGCTATGATCAATAGTTCCCGAGAAATTTTAAATTATATTAATTATATATTTCAAATTAAATTCCGTTTTTTTAATAGAAAGTAGCAAATTACGTCAGTGATCATGCGCGTGATATAGTTTGGACGTCAAATTGTATCTGAATGCAATCGTGGCGATGTTGTTTTCTTGCCAAGAATTAAATTAGTCACCAGTGACGTGAATCTCCCATTCGTTCTGAACCGCCGCCAGTTCCCGTTAATTCCAGCTTATACGATGACTGTCAACAAATCGTAGGGCAAACGTTCGATCATGTTGGAATTTACCTCGATGAGCCTGTCTTTTCACATGGACAGCTCTATGTTGCACTTTCAAGGTCTAGGATTCCCAATCACGTTAAAATTTACACAAAGACATCTGAAGTACAAGGAAAATTATTAAACAACGAAAAATATACTTCACACTGAATGTTGTTTACCAAGAAGTTTTTTGAATAAAGAAATATTTAAATAATATGTAAATAAAAAATATATCCGGTCATAAAACATATGTTTATTTGTTTTCAATTAATGTTAAACATTTCTCTCGCATATATATGTATTTAAACACGTCAAATTTGACTGGAAATCTCTCGAATGAAGAGGCAGTTTGCACCCGTCAAGCCATGATGAGTGATTTTCTAGTTATAGATAATGTAGAATATTTTTTTAAAATTTCATTCGTGCTAAGCAGTGTTATCTCAGGAACGGCATATTCAACTCCAAATTGTTTTTCATCAAATTGTCTGAGTATTTATTTCGATTCAAGATTAGTTTTGACCATAGGCGTATTGTATATAACTGTATTGTATAACATTGTATTTTAAGGCCATTTATGCATTGCATCTTTCAATATGTTAATGGGATACAGTGCTGCAGCACTTTCCTAGCATTATTATTTATTTCATTCATTTATTATTTTTTTTTTTTTTGTTCTGCAGTGGAGGCCGAAAGAATTCAAAAATAGGCCTATTCTAGGTTTACTGTTCACAGATTTCCATATTTACAAATTTTATTTTATTTATAAAAATTCTTTTCTTAAATCAATCTCAATCTAAAAAAAATATTTAAATATGTCATTATTGGGAAAAAATGCCCTTTTAGAAGGTTTTAAAATATTATCATTTTTTTCCCTAGAATGCAAAACTTCCGCTAGACTGGAAACCGAAACTTATTCTATTCTACGCCGCTAGAATCACACGAGTCACACAGATATTTAATAATGATATTTAATAACTGACTCATCACTTTTCAGTACTGAATGTATCCTAGTATAGTACTGAAAGAAAAAGAACTCTAACTCTGCAGCGAAATTCATCTTCATTTTAAATTTAGTTAATGGTTTGAATTAACCTAAGATCGTTTTTAAATAGTTAATTATGAGAGCAATGATCTTGAAAAGAAGGAAGAATACTATAAACATTTTCTATTCGCAGTAACAGTACGATTTATATACATCAATAATGTATGAAATACAAACAGCGCCCTCTTCTTCTGTTAGACATCAGTTTTAGAGTATGAGCATGGAACATTACTTCGACATTTAAAAAGGCAAAAACACTGCTGTTGGTTAGATAAGTAAAGATGACAATATAAAATTACAGCAGCACACAACTATCACTTTTCAGATTTTGAATAAAAACAGCGTTAAAAAGGCACGTTGGAAACTGTCAAATATCAATTTGGATTTTAAACATTAACAAGAAAGAGCAGCTAAGACACACCTGTTTCAAAATATTCCTAAAACAGATTTAACCTTCGCGATATTCCCACGATGACTCTTGCATTTTAATCTTAGGTCATGCATTATGAAGATTTTATATCGTTATCCATATACAGCAAAATTGCATTCCATATCAGAAAGCTAGAGTTGAGTAAGTTATGTCTATCAATAATAAAGTGGTTGCATGCCGTCAACTGACAACGCTCTAGAAGTGGATCATCGAAGTTAGGGATCTTATCTCAAAAACTGCAACAGACAGCGAAAAAAAATCCCAAAAATGTATAGCACCACCAACTTAAAATTTAATGACTCCTAAGCCCTAGCAGAACAAATTTTATTAGAGACCCCGAAAATTGCTGCCACTTCGGGCAAACATTACTGTAATCACCGACAAAAAGTAATTCCGAGACATTTTATGTTTTTCTACTTAACATTCGGATATTGAACTAGAAATTTGTTACTTAAAAAGTTTGATGCAAATCAATTGGTAAAACTGTCTTAAAATATTGCACTTCTTCACTAGTTTGTTGTTATAGTTTTGACCGATCGTATACCACTAGATATTCATTTCAGAGCTTTTAATGGAGTTATAAGTGCATGTAGGATGGCAGAAGTGTCACTTCTTTCTGCCATCTGTCATAGTTTTTCAAATAAAATACACTTAGCATTCTATCGCTATGTACTCAATTGTTAATTTTAAAACCTGTGATATAAACCTAGATATATAGGTCCAGGAAGAATAAAAAATATAGGAGGAATAACAAAGAATATAATACAGGGTGTCCGGAAATTGTTAGACACTTCTCGAAAATTAATTTTAAAAAAAAGAATATGATGTTTCAACTACGAATTTTTTTAAATGAGAGCGCATTTTAAAAAATTTTTTCAAGTAGGTTTCGGTCGTTTCGGTGGTCCAGGGGGTCGTAAATTACGAAAAATCAAAAATTTGTTTAGAGTCATTATCTGCGAAGATATTAAAACTGGAAGAGAAATAAAAGCATGCATATGTAGGGAATTTTACGCTCTTTAATTTGTTGGTTCACATGTAGTGAGAAAACTGCAGAGTTTTCGAAATATTCAGGAAAAACTAAAAAAGAAACCAGAAAACGTGCATCGGTTTCTGTTGATCGGTAGCCATTGCGAATGTAAATCTGTCACCGGTGACTGAAACTGAACTATCTAATTAAATGACTCCCTCCTCTGCTATAGTTAAGAGATAGCATCCCTGCCTATAAAGCCATATAATCAAGTCAACAGCGGTTTTTTACCGTTTTCAAAATTTGTCTTGAAATTAGTTGAGTTTTATACAATTTCTTTACGTCGCGTGAGATTTTCTGTACCCACTGTACATGAAATTTGTTATTCAGTTCAACTACGGATGATTGCAATTTGTAATCCCTTTTTGATTGAACACATTGTACTACAGTAAAATCCTCGAATAAATTAAGGACCTTAAAAATTATTTATTTTATCGTAATTGATTCTTGTTTATATGTTACAGATATGTTTAAAAAACGATCAGCATTATTTTACGATATTTAGCTTTCACATCGAATTGACCAAAATAAATTCGAATCATGCTAGGATTATCAAGGAACCAGGAAAAATTTGAATTATCCAAGAGTTTGAATTAGAAAAGTTCCATTGTAGTATCCAACTGTAATTGGCAATTCCTTAAATTAGAAAGTTGTTAGATGCGGAACTCGTCAGTTCGTACTAAATAATAGTTTTCAACATTGAAATTGCGCTTTTATTTGTTCTTATAATCTTACTTTTGTAATAATGCAATAATGTAGCCCTTGAATGCCTGGTATGTTCTGAAGACGACTGCATGTACAATTATTAACCGTTATTGATTTTTTATCTCGGAAAATTTGTAATTCTGTTAGTAACATTGTTTCTGATTTGTCTTAACATTTTAAATAAGATGAAACCAATCAAGTTATCGTGACATGTAATTTCAAAGTAATTGAACCCTCTGCCTTTGTAGGTGAATTCATCAGCCGTGTTATTACTTTGCTGGTGACTGACCAGAATAGCATCTACCCCTCCTCCCATCCTTTAACCTCCCTTGTCTGGAGAAGGAGTGTGAAAAGATAAAACTGGTGTTTTACAATATTTAAAATTGCAGATTATCATTCTCGTCGATGCATGCAAAGCCCATTACTCTGGCTACACACACGGCGGATTTTTATCGCGGCGGAAAATTTACCGCGCCGCTCACAGAAATCCAGCGTTTACACACACGGCGATAAAATCTCCGTCGTATGAGTCAGCTGTTGACTGTATCGACTATCGGCAGCGTGCTTTCATCAACAAATAAATTGAGTTTAGCTTAACTGAGTTATTTAAATTACTTACTGCTTGGTGCTGTTTGAAATGAACTGAGAGCAAATTCTAGCTTTATTGTTATTCCGTCGTCGAATAAAGAAGAAAAGAAAAAACCCGTTTTATTTGGGTTCATCCAATTAATGAAAAAAGAAGAGGTTGGAGCTTTCTATACTTTTTTTTAAGAGTTGAGGAAGGATGATACGAAATTCTTCAATTGCTTCAGAATGTCGAATTACTAATTGTAAGAGTTTTTTTGATATTGTTCAATATTGTGTCCAATATTGCACAATATCGAGTCATATTGTACAATATAATTCAACCTAGTTTCAATAGTATACTATTTATTTCCCCAAATTAAATTACTTATTAGATTACGTAGTCAACATTAAGAAAAAGGTTATATATAGTTCTCTGTGAAACGAAAGTTGTACATCGTATCTGATATTTTGCTTAAACAGAATAATGTTGGCATGTTCTTTATGTAGTATAAATAAGGGGAAAATACATAATAAAAATATTTATATAGGTAAAATATTTTAATATTGTGTTGCTAATGGGGCACTTCGGGAATCTCAACGTTTTTTTACACTTTCTAATACGTATATGTGAGAAAGTATGAACGTATCAAAATCATTTCTTTCTATTCCTTCCAATACAACAAAGACACTGCGAATTTCCAGGCTGAAACAAGGCGTTTTTGCCTTTAAAAATGTCGAGCGTTTTATCCCACAAAACATGCCTTTTTTGGATTAATACAATTAAAAATTCATTATCTATAAGGCCAGACATCTTCACAATGGAAAAATCCCAATTGATTCCAAACCAAGTTATACAAACAAAGATGAAAATCACACTGCGCGAAACAAACGCGGTAGAAATACCGCCGTGTGTGCAAGCTCTCATTTGACCACGTCCGCCTCAACTTGGATGGCGGCGGTAAAACTTCCGCAGACGATAGTGGCAGTCAGCGACTGCATATCTACCGCAGGCGGTAAATAGTCCGCGCGTTTATTTTTCCGCTCAATGTGTAAGCTCTAACTTACATCAGTGCACTACTGTTGGAACGGCGGCGCGATAAATTTTCCGCGCGATAAAAATCCGCTGTGTGTGTAACCAGCGTCCAGTATCAGCATATGACGAGATGAATTGGGGTTACTTCACTCAACACGTGGTTTCTAAAACGTCAAGATTTTAAACTGTTACGGAGATATTTCCAGAAGGAATTTCATAGCGTAAGTAAATCGAATAAAAAGACAGTCATTATAAAAATATATTTTCCTGAAGACTTTGCAAGAGGTGTTATTGTCATTTTCTGCTTGTAATCGGTGAATTTTGATGCTTTACTTGAGATCACACGACGGTTTGTACTTAAACAAAATCAATAAGTAAGATTTTGATGCACGCTAAACTAAATAATTGTGTAAGTGTTTCAGTACGGAATCTTTTATGAAAAATTTTATTAATAATGTGTTATCAATATTTCATTAAATATTAAACTTTTCTTTGAATTATATATCCGTTCACAATGTGAACATTGTTTCAACAAATGACTCGGAGGAAAGGTGACAATTCTCTTCCTAAATTAACTATTACACAGATAGGAAATATTTCTTAGCCAATCACATATGATATAAAATACTTTTTATCGTACTGGTGTTAACCAATGTGTGACAAATATCTCAGATACGGGATGCTCAACTGCGAATTTATTATTACCGAAATGCCTGAGAATTTATTTCCACTCTAAGGGAACTACTTATTCTGTAGAATTTCTAGTAGTATTCGCGTTAGTTTTATATTTGTAATCGGTGGATTTTCACCATTGGTACAATGCATTTAACTGACTGTTTTCAACAAAGCATTTAAACAAGGTCTTCAAAGCCTTTAAATTGAATATAACTCTGTCGAGTTTTCCTTCAGAAATATTCTTTTGCAGAATCTTTTTTTGTCTTTCATTCTACAGTGGAAATTCGAAAAGCATCATAAATAGAATTCATTCCGAGTTTAATGAGCATACATCTTCATATTTACAAGTTTTCCTTTAAACCATTCAAAGTATGTAGAAAGTATAAATACCACCAAATCCAAGCAAATTTAAATGCCCGAGATACGCTATTTTACCACCTATGGTTGAATTGCTGTCTTTTAATAATTTCAGACGGTACAAAAAATATTAATGAGCATTTTGACCACACAAATGTGGTTTTAACAATCAATAATTATCATTTATATTTATTACTAGCAGTACGCGAATGGCGTTGACCGTGGGATCAGGACTTCCATAAAATGAAAAAAGAAAAAAAAGCCCGCAATGACATGAAAAAGTTCTGAAAACAAAACGAAAGATACACATTATTGATTTCGCCGCTTATTTCTTTTCCCGATAATCATATTTCAATTGTAGAAAAACAATAGAGTACGTTAATCCGAAACAATCTTAAAAAATTGCAACGTGAAAATGATTATTATTTGATTTGAAAAAGG
>BGPR01005151.1:0-37810 GCA_013235015.1 Araneus ventricosus
TGAATATTTTTTTACTTTCTAAATTCTACTTTATTTGTTTTAAATATTAATTGTTGTAATTTTTGTTGATGCAATCATTTGATGCTGCTGCGCTGAGCGCGCAAAAAAGTGTACTGCTATTATCGTTAGTGTTTAAATCTTCTGTTTCTTATATATAATCTTTCTTTTTTAACTTTTTTTTTGTTTTTCTATTATTTGTGCTATCTAGCGTATGTTTCTTTTTCATTTTTATTTGTTTTTGTACCTGTTACCTGTTTCTGTCCTTTCTTAAAAAACACGGGAATGCAGGTGGTGTAATGTAATGTAAAAAATTACTTAGAATCCATAAGCATCTCAAGTATCCTATGCCTTCTTGGATGAATGAAAACGACAGCCCCTTTCCAAAACAAAAGGGGTCATCTTATTAGATAGCAAAGGAAATGCGATTCTTAAGGAGTTAACACGAAAGCAAAAATTCGCATTAGCAGCAATTTTTGCCAACCAATTTTAAATTGGAATGAATAAGGCACTGGAATTATCAGATTGTTTAAAACTTTTAAAAGCATTTTGTTAAAAAGAAATTAAAATATATGTAATGTATTTGTCTACCAACGAATATGTATAGAGTTCGTAAATTCTAAGTAATTTATATAATACAGCCTAACTTCCCCTTAACCTTATATCTGCGCATCTAATCAATGACATGAAACACCAATATTTTTTGTGCCTGAGTGTGTATTTTACCTAGAAATGCGTGGGGCTGCTAGTAGCTTCCTGGTTCTCTACCACTCAAATTAGAGTATCGTGGTTTCTTTTATCCAGTCTCTTTTGATGTACGTGAGGAGAACGTTAATCTGGTAGAGGAGTTGCTCCCGATTACGTTCGTATTTTTGATTTCACATTTTTTTAAAAAAATATTTATTACTTTCTCGTATACGAAGTATACAAAGAGAAAGTATTGTAATCGTCCAAAAATTCGAACTCCAGATTTTGACGAATCTCCACGTTTTAGACCTCCCTGAATCCGAAAAAAACAAGTTTGGAATTATGTCTGTCTGTCTGTGAGTACGATAACTCGAAAACTATTAGAGCTATAGGGATGAAATTTGGTATGTGGTCTTTAAACATAATTTGTAGGTTTATATCAAATTTTAGACAAAATCCGTCATCGGGAAGTCTGTCTGTCTGTATGTCCGAAGTCATGTGTACACTATAACTCAAAAACTTGAATATCTAGATGTGTAAAATTTGGTACACAGTTTTATCGTCATGAATGTAGATCCATATAAAATTTTGGGCTAAATCCGTCGAAAGGTTGACTGTCTGTCGGTCTGTATAATCGCATCTCCAACGAATCCGCGATCTCTACGCGCATGCGTACTGGTTTTATCTTACACCCAGTCCTTTGGTAATCACGCCGGCTTCTAATTCCACTTCCGCGTTGGACGGCCTTCTGAAATAGTGGTATGATGTTTCGCTTATTTTTTTCTCCACTGAGTTTGGGGTTCCTGTTCGTTTCACTGCCTTTTATCTTATCTTTTTCTCTACATTGTTAGGAGTTTACGAGAAAGTTTAGGGAAGATGACTCCCTCTGGTTTTGTATACCTGTGTCCCAGCTCCTAATTCAATGATACTGATCATTATTTCCAATATAACTTTTTAAAAATGTGGAATTATTTCATGGTATTAACGGCAAACACTCGTCATTGCTAAGGAACCTGACAGAACGCCACCCCATGCTCCCTTTCTTATTGCCATTACGGAAACCGAACCGTTGAGTGGATATGAGACTAGGGAACCTTACGGGGAAAGAAACGTCAACTCCCTTCAGAATTCGGGGACATTTTGTTAGTTCAAATTGAAAGGAAAATAAAAAAAATAATTTAGAAACACAAATATAGATTTCTATCACCGAATAGTTCAGTTTCATAAGCTTTTCCATAATCCAAAGCAAAAATTAGACTTTTAATCTCACAGATGAGTTACGTAAGAACGTGTTAGCATTTCTGTTGCACCCGACGAAGGCTCATGAAAATTATAGAATCAATGGCAAGTATCGAAACAATCCCTTTTTTCTGTACAATAATATCCAACTGCAATTTCAATAATTAGAGAATCATTTATATGAGGTTCTAGAATATTCTCCATTTATAATTATAAGCTTCATACTTTGTATTTTCAAACAGGAAAATATTCTCAGTATTTTACCAAGTTAGAACATAAGTATTATTAAAATTATCTCCTACTGTATTAGTTTCGTTCATAATAATAAACAGATAATTCAGCCTCAAATGGATCTCCATGTATTTTCTTTTTTCCACGATAGCTAAAATTTGCATTAACTTCAACTTATATCTATAATTTTCAAGTTCCAATGATTGAGGTTATAAAATGCTTAATTATATATTTTTGAATTTTTAAATGCATATAGTAAAAATAAATTAAAAAGATATAGGAAGTATTTGTGTCCCAAATATTGTACATACAATATTTTATGATTCTAAGTCAGTTATTTATAAAATAGAGCTTACAGTTATCTTAAAGCAAATGACAGAAACCATAGACAGTGATTATAGGTCTGAAGGACTCCTCTTTGTTCTTCACAATAATATTTCACAGGAACTTCAGTACTTAGTCAGTTATCTTCATAAAAATACTAGATGATATACCCGGCGTTGCTCGGGATGAAAGTATTTTTAAGTCCAAATACTTATAACACTTCTAATTTAATAAAGGATTTTTTCGCGAAAGCGTCTTTCGTTGATTTTCGATAATCCATTGACACTTTGTACCAGCAGTGAAACGCCCTTCTTCTTTTTCTATCATTACTTTGAACCACTGGCAAGAATCTCGTAGTCCTTCGTACTCCATTTCCCCATCATTGATACGGCAACAACAGAAACTCTTTCATATCCTCGATTTTAATGCCATTCTCCGGACTGCAATTCTCTTCTGTTTAGTGTTTTTGTCACTGACCGTAAAAAACCGCATAATGTTCTTTCCTTTTCTCCTTAGGCCCTCTTCCTCCAGTAGGAAGTGGACTCAACAATCTTGAAGGATTTTACACACTCATTATGATCATTAAATCTTTTAAAAAAATTAAATGAAGCATCGCGGAGAGAGAGTAATTAACATTATTTTGTTGTGCCGCAAACATATTGAAAGATGTATATGCTATGAAATAAAAGCTAAATAAAATTTCTGCCATTCTGTTAACATTCAAAGAAAACATTATTTTTATCATAATTTTCACAATGGTCAAAACACCGGAATGAAGGATTTGATAAAACGATCATTGGTTTGAATTTAATTACAATAACAGAAAGCATTGTTACAAATTTTGTATGAAATAAATTTGAAATGTTTATTAAATAAAAAAGGAACGATTAACATTTAGATTGAAATCATTCAAATGATAATTTTCTGCTCTTTAAGATGGTATGTAGCTAATCTACGTGCAATATATTTTTCGGAAATTATTGGCGAAAAACTGAGATAAAACGCCGAAAATTGGCTTAATTTTCGTTATTTAATTAAATATCTTAGGAAGTAACTGTTCTGAAAGTTTGAAAAAGTATAATTAATCTATTAACGGACTCCAGAATGGCTTGCGCATATTTCATGTCCAGACCATTCACCGTTTAAGAGGAGTTCTTGCGACAGATACATCATTAAAACATCTCCCCCCTCACTTGTTCTCTTCCTACGATAGGAACCGGACTAAGTAGCCTTGAAGGCTTAGCACACACTCATTAGGATCAGTTAAAAATTTGTGAAAATTAAACAAAATATGGAAAGAATAATTCACTAACGTCATTAAATCACTGTGTAACCTATTAAAAGCTGTAAATGCCACGAGAACAGGAAACCGGAAGTGAAAAGTCTAGTTTGTTGTTTATGCTCACAGAAAGCAATATTTTCTTATATTAACTTTAACACTGGCAAAACCCAGCGCGCGAAACAGTAATTTGGCTTGAATTTATTTCTATAAGGATAAAAAGTACTGTTAGAAATTACGTTAAAAATATATTTTTCAACCTTAATAACAATCAGACAAAACATTTCATCGCAATGGAATTAATAGCATTGAAAAGATAATTTTCTAGTCTTTAAAATGGCATAAAAATTATTGTTGTGTAATAAATATTTCAGAAGTTATTGGCAAAAAACGTCTAAGCATTAGGCTTAGCAGCGGCTAATTTTAGCTATTTAATTAAATATCTGAAGAACTAATTAACTCTGAAAGTTGAAAACAGCACCGTTGACCTAGAAATGTGCTCTAGAATGTCGTGTGGAAATTTAATGTTACTACCGTTCACCGTTTAGGAGGAGTTCTTCTGACCGACAGACAGACATATACATATATTTTCTGCTTTATTTTATAGATAGAAGTTTATCGATTTATGATTATATATTGTATATTTTGTATTTTTCAAAACAGTAAGATA
Organism: Araneus ventricosus; assembly: GCA_013235015.1. Lineage (NCBI taxonomy): Eukaryota > Metazoa > Arthropoda > Arachnida > Araneae > Araneidae > Araneus > Araneus ventricosus. The sequence goes on from BGPR01005151.1 coordinate 4,428, forward strand.
TCTTTAATACTTTACTAAGCAATATCATCATTATTTTTAAAATTAGCTACTACTGTATTAGTTTCGTTCATAATAATGAACAAGTAATTTGGCGTCCAAAGATCCTCCATGTATTTGTCTTTTTCAACGAGAGCTAAAATTTGCATTAGCTGCAATTTATATCTACCATTTTTAAAGGAACGTGCTCGCATCCTTTTTTCCGTTATAAATATTTCCCTTAATTAAAAACAGCACTTTAAGCCGATTTTTGTTTTGTTTCAACGCTCGCCGTCTGAAGCGAAACCGGCAATTAATTATGTAGGTTTCCGCCTCAACTTTGTTAGCACAAAAAACCTATTACTTCGACTTATATGCGCGGCATATCAATCATGGAGTCGTCTGTTTAGTTTAATTAGTAACGAAGTTGATGATGTTTTTACTAGTTTGGAAACTGAATTGAATATTTTAGTTGAAAGGGATTTGGATGTGAAAAATAGGCTTGGAGGACTTAAGAAAAACCCATCACAGCTAGCTAATGAATCGCGAAGAAGTTATTTGCATTTTATCACAGCGCTGAATCTCTTGGTCGGGCGTGAAATGAATTAGTCATTAGTCCACATATTTCATCTTAAATTAGCGAAACTGTGTATTTGGTTAATGGCTTTTACCAAAGATGATGTTGAACATCAGAGCCTTAAGAAGGTTTCGGCATCTTTTTAACTCACAGGAATGTATTAGGTTTAATTTAAAGAGTTAATATTGCCTCAGGCTCTTAAGGTGCAAAAGTAGTTAAGGAATGAATTTGGATTTCTTGGAATGGCAAATATGATTTTCCGGATTTCTGTTTAACTATATTTTTCAGATCTGTAGTTAAGGAAGAAATGTATTAATACAAAGAGCATGGTTTCTAATTTTAAATTCCTATGCCTATAGATATAGTTTAATATCAAAATTCATATTATTTTAAGAATTTTCAGGTGCAATTTACAAAGATTGAAGTAGATACTTGCTTTAAAAAAGACGCAGGAAAGATCTTTTAACAAATATTTATATGTTTTTCTAATTCAGAGAAGTTTATGAAAATAAATAATGAAAACATATAATAATTATTTTAGCCAAACAATAAAAATTGCAAACAGTTATAAAGAACATTAAAATTTACAGCTTGCTTATAAAAATTTTCCCTTTATTATAATATTTAAAATTATTTATTCTTTGATCATGCATGCCTTTATAATATCTCAATCTTAATGAGTTTATGATTTGGACTACATAAAATATATATAAAAAAATAGTGCTAGAATTTGATATCTGGGGATTCAAAAAGTATTACTTCTAAATAATGACAAATTCCAAACAGAATAAATTTAAAAAAATCATTATTACAACTGAAGAATCTTGTTAGTTATAGTAAGTGTCGTAATTAAAATCAAAACTTTGTATTTTTAAAATTGCAATTTTTGCAATCAATCAAATATCTTTATAAGTCAATGATTTTATTCATTATTAATTGCATTTATTGTGCATATGACAAGCCTCGTCTTACTGTGCAACACTAAATAAGATTATGCTGTGTTAAAATAGCTCAGTTGATTACCATAGTATGAATTCGTTCCACTTATTGTATTTGAGAATAATATGACTATTGGAGGTTCGTTTGGTATATGATTGGACAACTGAAGGTAGTTAATTGGAGAATTGAAAATTTATAATGTCGCTGCTTCAGTAGTAACAGACTGGACAGTTGAAGTTTGGAACGAGATTGCTGAAGTTTTCCTGCACTTACAGCAGGAATGCTTTATGCTAGCAAGACAGTTGAAGTTTCGAACGAGATTGCTGAAGTTTTCCTGCACTTACAACAGGAATGCTTTATGCTAGCTGGACAGTTGAAGTTTCGAACGAGATTGCTGAAGTTTTCCTGCACTTTCAACAGGAAAGTTTTATGCTAGCATTCAGGCGCAATTGGAAGTGAAGAATGGTACTGATTATTCTCAGATGCAGAAACCCTCCGCGCTTTTGCGTATGCGCCAGGCTGAGTTGATTTCACCAAAATAGGGGCTAAGTGAAAAATGGAAGGGTAGATTTTACTCAGCAGTATATAGAAATATTTTGTTTTCATTTATTGATTTGATATAAAGACTAACTGAAAAAAGACGAATTTCAAAAATCAGCCTAATCGGACGAGGGTCATGACCTAAGAAAGAGCTCCGGGAAAGGGCTCCTCTTACCCCGTCAGTGCACGCATGGGGTCTTTTTGACCCCACCACTTTTGTTAAAAATGTTTAGGAATTTCTAAACACTTGCCCACATACCTACTGTACCTTCATGGAGTCCCATGTCCATCTAACCGGTTCGGTTGCGGGGGTTCAGGCACGGGGGCATGGGGTGGCGTTCTGTACCTTCATGGAAGCATCTGGCAAGACAACTGGGATAACGGAGAAACTGCACTCAGTACATACGATATATTGCCTAGAGTCTCAAACAAGCCAGTAGGATGGAATAGAGAAGAGCTAATGTTCGTTACAGGACACGGGCCTTTTCCTTCATACCTTCATCGCTTCAATCTTCGAACACATGACAACTGCTCTTGCGGAGAAAAAGGAGATCCAATGCACTATGCCACAAAATGTCGGTTTACCCACTCCTGGCATTTCCAAACTCCTACAGCGTCACTTAAATTACAGTGGTTGAAAAACATTCACATGAATAACTTATCAAGAACCCGACTTCGACTCCTAATGCGTTTCATATGTGATGAGAACATTCTCATTGTAGAGGATAACAATTGAACACTCTTCTACCCAGACTGACACACACTTCCGACTACATGACGTTTCTTTCATCTACGTATTTTTATTTTTTTCTATTTTGTTTTGTTTTCTACGTTGTTCTGTCCAGTGTATGTTTCTTTATCATTATTATTTGTTTTTTACCTGTTTTTTTTTGTTTTTGACCTTTCTTAAAAAATAAAATTCACCTCCATCCATCCAAACCGGAAAGGAGCCAAATGGCTCTAAATACGAGGCTGCAGGTTGTGTAATGTAATGTAATAATGTACCTTCATGGGATCTAGAAGAAGGAGATAAGAGCAACATAAACCGGTGGAAAGGGTTTCTCATTTGTTACTGGGGACGTTGTGGTCAAATTGACGCGTGAATGTGCTAGCGTTTCAGATTAATTTAATTTTACGACTATGACATCGTACGAACCTGCGCAGAGGAGAAGAAAAGAATACAGGAAAGGTGGGGAAAGGAGATAAATTCATCTTTCCTTCTTTATGTTAAAAATTGCATTTTTGTCTTAAATACAAATTATTTGTACGAAAAAATATTCTTATACATTGATCATATTTTATTTTTGTACAATTTGCCAATTAAATAAGGAGTTGGTGTCTAACAATTTGAGGTCAAATTGACCAGTACGTCTTCTAGCGTTTCAGATTAATTTAATCTTACGACTATGACATCTTACGAACCTGCGCAGAGGAGAAGAAAAGAATACAGGAAAGGAGATAAATTCATCTTTCCTACTTTATGTTAAAAATTGCATTTTTGTCTTAAATACAAGTTATTTGTACGAAAAAATATTCTTATACATTGATCATATTTTATTTTTGTACAATTAGCCGATTAAATAAGGAGTCGGTGTCTTACAATTTGAGGTCAAATTGTCCCGTGCGTCTTCTAGCGTTTCAGATTAATTTAATCTTACGACTATGACATCTTACGAACCTGCTCAGAGGAGAAGAAAAGAATACAGGAAAGGAGATAAATTCATCTTTCCTACTTTATGTTAAAAATTGCATTTTTGTCTTAAATAAAATTATTTGTATTATCTTTTTTCTTAAAATATTTTTCGAATTGACATTTTTCCGCACTGTTTTTCTTTTAATTTTGAATAGATCTCACAGATGACAGAAGATATATGTATTAAATGTAATGTTAGCTTTTCTAGCATATGTTTCACTGATTTTCATGTATCGAAAAAGCAATCAGTTTTGCTTGATGTTTCATTCCCGCAAAATTTTGTATCTTCTATAAAAATAAATATTTTTTTCGCCTGTTTCTTGTCTTTTCCTTAATTAGACTCTAACAGGTCTAAAAAATTTTGTTCATTTTCTTCAAACAAATGATAGTGCGGTCGTTAATGGGTTAAATCATGTGTATGCAATTAATTAATCAGTTAATCTGGTATAAATGAATATTTTTAATCATGAAGTGTTTCGTACTTGTATTTTTCATTTTTTAACAACTTAGAATTTTAATCGAAATGGTTAATGAACAGCACCTGAGCAATAGCTAATAATTCGAACGCCTACAATAATGACAATATTCCACATTTATTTTGATCAATTTGATTTATAAAACTTTGATGCATGCTGATAATTGATTACGTAATAATTATTCACAATGTGCACAGTTTTCTTAATTAATTAGTTAACCTGGTATAAATTAATAATTTTAACTATGACCTGTTTCTTACTTGCACCTTTTATATAAATCTTTATTTTTTATTAACAACTTAGAATTTTAATCGAAACGGTTAATGAACAGCACCTGAGCAATAGCTAATAATTCGAAAGTCTGCAATAATGACAATATTCCACATTTATTTTGATCAACTTGAGATTAAACTTGGATGCATGTTGTTAGTTGATTGCGCAATAATTATTCAGAATGCGTATAGTTTTATTGATTAATTAGTTTACCTGGTATAACTTAATAATTTTAACCATGATCTGTTTCTTACTTGTATCTTTTAAATTTTATTTTTTTATTAACAACTTAGAATTTTAATCGAAACGGTTAATGAACAGCACCTGAGCAACAGCTAACAATTCGAACGTCAGCAATAATGACAATATTCCACATTTATTTTGATCAACTTGAGTTATAAATCTGTTATTAGCATATTATTAGTTGATTACTTAGTAATTATTCAGAATGAGTATATTTTTTCTTGGATACACTATATTAAATGGGGTATACAAACAATTAATTCAAAACAATGAAGCAATTAGCAAATTAATTCAAATCTGCTCGTATGGCCTTTCTGTTATATTTTTACTTGGTTTCTTAAAAGAAAATGCTTCAATGTCTCTGAGAGAGCCTTATACATCCACATAAATTCAGTCTAATTATGACCTATAACTGTATTCTAAAAAAATAACTGCTAGAACGCGTAGCACATAATCCCCTGTTTATCCCTTATGCCATTCTATTATTTCAGTTTCTATTAAAACATTTAGCAAAAAATACATACATAATTTTGGTAGATAACACAAGGGTAGAGTACACATAGGGCTCATATATCAGCTTTCTCCAGCAATTTACATAACTCGACCACAAATCTATAGCATTTACTTTAAATCTAAACCAATGCTGCGTAACTCCCATACATCATTATCCTTTATGCGCGTGACAACACATGTCCCGCTCTGTTAACCACCAGAACTGTTATCTCTCCAGATTTTGCTAACAACCTTTACTTCCGCTTTGCACCGTTTTATATGAATATGCGCCAAGTAGCACAATAAGACAGATCGGTATTAGGGAGATCGGGCAGCAGTATGAATAGATAGTAAACATAACATCATCCTAATAGTCATTTTGTTGCGGTCAATGCGATTAATACTGTAACAAAAATCGCTCTGTGGGTGTATGATGCAAACAGTCAAACACGCTGGATAATGGAGAATGAAGGTTTATTCACAAATGTGCTGGAAAACAGGTAGCACAGGTAATCTTGCACAGATTAGCAACGTAGATAGACAACAATTCACAGATAATAACAGTTCAGCACTTTGAGATTCAGCAACACAGACAGTCAGAAAATCACTAATAACGACAATAACAGCACTTTCAATAGCGCTCGTCTCACCGGCTTCCTAGCTCGCACTGCAGACGAATCTCCAAAGGCGTTCCAGTGGATCAACACACTACCCTCTGCGATACAAGTGTAGTTCTTTTATAGTCTCCCCGACGGGTCGTGACATCACATGGAATCATCTAGTACATTCAAGCGTATCTCGTCTCCTAATAGAGTTATCGAGTAAATGATGGCATTTTCTGGAATTTTCTATTTGTCGCGAAGGTCGCCAAATTTTTCGCCAAGGTCAGGAGTCCAGGCCTGGTTGCTGCAATTATCCCATACTTAACCCTGTAAAACTCTCTTCCCAATCATAAGACTATAGCCTACTATACTGGTTGGGAGACGTCACTTTTCCCGTCCGTTAACAACGAAAACTGGACGTCTCCTAACCCAACCTGGGGTACCAGAATATACCCCTAACATTGCTGGGAAGCGACTTTCTTTGTTCGTAATAATACGTTATTATCTACATATATATAAAACTCTATGTATGTTTGTATGTTTGTTTATATATTTGTTCCAGCTTCCGAACGGCTTTACAAATTTCGATGAAACTTGGTACACAGGTTCCTCATTAGTGGTACTTCAAGTTCTATAGGGGTAAATAATCCTTAGCCCTCAGAGTAGGGTGGGGTAAAATCTACGAAATACGTGCAAGAAATAGGCAGATTAATATACTTGGCGATTTTGATGAAACTTGGTGCATATGTATAATATTAATAATAATAATAATAAGCCAGCCTTCAACCTCATAAGCGAGCTTGAAGAATTATAGTGGTAAATATAACCCAGTCCCTCAGGGTAGAGTGGGTCAAATTTTCCAAAATACATCTAACAAATAGGTGGATTGACATGCTTGACGATTTTGGCAGCATGGGTGATTTTGATAACATTTGGTACACATACTTTTAATTAGCCAACTAATAATATTTAAGGATAAATAAACGCTAACCCAATTCGTCAGGATAGTGTGGGGAGAAGTTTCTTAAATACATTTACTAAATGGACCGATTGGCATAAAATTTAATATAGCTGGGATAATTTTGATGGCACTGGCAACATGTTTTCCTCATAGACTGAATAAAAGTAGTTTAGGGATAAATAAACGGTAATCCAATTCCTCAGAATAGAGTGGGTTAGAATCGTCTAAGTGCATCTTTGGGTAATGTTGGTTTCTGTCCTAACATAGAATGATCCTCCCGCTCCTCTCTCTGTTTTCGACATGTCAGAGGGAATTCTAAGTCAATGGTGGATTTTGCCTCTGTCTTCCAGGGATATTTCAGTTGGACAGATGCCAATGGGTGTGCTGTCCACATAGTAACTTTTCCTTTAACCGCTTAAGGACCAAATTAATTTGTAACAGACCGTACTTAGACAAGTCAACTTGGAATAAGTCTTAAAAGCGGTTAATTTCACTTAGATTGTTATCTACGGTACTTGTAGGAAGAGAAAGTCTAAGTCTGTATAATTCTCTTCTATGTTCTTCTCTTTGTAATTGTAGATGCAGGGTAGGGATTCCATGATGACCTAGTACAGTGGTTACATCCTCATATTGGCAAATGCCACTTCATTGAAAATTGGGCCTTGTGAAACAAGTTGTTAAGGTATTAATTAAAAAAGAAGGACAATGTTTCAAATACCCTTATGGAGAATCCCCCTTTCATCCGAAGGAAAGTTGACGAAAGGGGTATTTGTAGAACCCGGAATCAGAAAACTGATGAAAATGAAAATTTTGCTCTCAAAATGGGAAGAAACGAGAGAAAAGGAAGAAATCTTCGAAACTAGCAGTGACTAGCTTTCTTGGAAATCATAGATACAAAATCTTTGATAGCTATTGTAAAAGAAATATTTAAAAAATTCAAAATATTAGCTGTAGTATTTTCTTGTTTAATTAGTGTGTAATTTTCTCCATTCGCAACTGGAATATTTCCCTGGAAATTTAGATGCAATCAGTGACGAGAAAGGTTAAAACTTCTACCATGACATAAAGGAATTGGAAAGATGATATCAAGGAAGGTGGCATAACAACTTCAATCTAACTAAGTTTAATCAACGATTGAAAACAATGAAAAAAGAAAGACAGAGATTCGAACTTCTGGACCACAACATAGTAGCATGGAAATGTTTAAGGTTTGATTCGTTTGCCTTGTCTTCGTCCGGTTTGATTGTATCAGCCGTTACGTTCTGAGCTTTGCGATTTTTACATCATTAACCGTTACTTCCATGGCGTAGGGGAGAGTGGGGTAAAACCGGGTAGTGGGGTAAAAGCAGGTCCTCTTGATTCTGGCAATATTAGTTCTTCTTTCTAGAGGACAGATACGGAATTACACTCTTCTAGTGAAGAGAAAGGAACAGTCACAGTGACGTGTTGCAGTTGTTTAATTCACTGCTTCTGTGAAAGTTTATTTGTTTTATTTGTCGTCAACTCTCTAGTGTTCGTTTGATATTTATACTATCCTTACTTAAGCATCATTACACTTTTAGAAACCATTTTTAGGCCAGATCATTATACATTTACTAATGATTTATGTCCTATCAAACAATAAAGATCTACTCCAGTAATTGCTCTGCTCTATTTCGTTTTTTTAACCTCTACACACTTGGTTGTTGTTGTTGTTACTAATCCCTCTCTGTCTAGCGACAGCTAGACATCGTCCATGAGCCCACTAACCCTCAAGAAATCGAGAGCAAGCAAAGGATCCGTCTCGAAAGTGTAAAGCTCATGGTTGAGGGTGGTTGTGAAGCTTCTTTTTAAGGAGCACCCAAAGGGTAGAAGTCTGACTTGGCTCCTATGCCTACTGACTTTAGCTGGGCATATTGGTCTGGCCTTCACACCTAGGGTGGCCCTGCCAGGAGAACATCTCCCGATGTACTTCACCCAGACCGGCCAGTGTCACCCCCAGCCACGTTGAGGCAGCCAGTAGGACTTGAGGGGTACACTTGGTAATACCGGGTACTCCAAGTCGAATAATACCGGGACAGTTAGTATTGATGATTCCTCCGATTAAGACGATAAAAACCCATCAAACGTTAATTGTTTATATTTTAATAATGAATTTTCTATTTTAAATAAATAAGAATGGTTAATCCAATGTAAAAGCTATCTAAGCTGGGCTCACGAAAGCGGCAGTGGCGCGGAGGAAGAAGACAACTGCTTTACATGTGAATTTTGCAACTAATATTTTTAAATTGTCATATAAAATAAAAACGATTGCAAGTTTTCTATTCAAAATTGAGTTTTTGTAATTTCCCATAACGTTAACATGTGTACCTGGTATTACCCCACTAGTGGGTAAAACCGGGTAGTTTGAATTTTTATATAAAAATCATTTATAAAAAATACTGAAACTGTGACTTTTCTGGAAAGATATATTGTACTTCGATAAACAATGAACATTTTTATAAAATTTGACAAGCTCTCTGTCGGATATTTTAGCGCCAACAGGCATTCGAACCTCAGCTACCGGATTTTTCCCCACTTTCCCCTAATCTTCGTACGCCCTATGTTATTTGTAACTCAGTCAATTGATCAATGCCAAAACACACATATTGTTGCAAAATGCAACAGAACAGAACTGTTTGCGGTTCAGCAACCCACCAGATGGCACCACCTATCCGAGGTACTACTGGTGAACGGACGCGTCCAAACGGCGCTTGTGCAAACGCCCCAGTACTACGAGAAACGTGAAGAAAGCATGTGCATGTGACTGAGCGAAAAAGATGGTGATGCCGCAATAATGTATGGAAAAGGCCCTGCAAAAGTGGTGATGGAGTCTTCAATATAGATTGCCGAATATAATACCCCGGGGTACCTCCTTCATAGCATAAGGTAGGTGCAATTTTTGAATTGGCCAATTCTCGACTCTCACGAAAACTAACTTCTCGTGTCGTATGGTTACGTCGGACATTATAACGTGTAACGCCGGACATTATCATGTGTGACGCCTGAGATTATAGAGTTGGAGGCATCGTTATCTGTATTAATTGGTATTATATCTGTGTGTATGTTTCGTGTATTAATCAAGACCATAATATAAGGGTAGAACAATAAATTTAGCATTTAGCAAGTACTGTGTTATTCTTTGGTAACCCTGATTTTTTCATTGGCCACTTCAGGCGTCACAACGCCATATTTAATGAATTTTTCTTTCAGAGTACTACCACAGTAAGTAGCCATTAACATTCTACTTGTAGCATAGGTTACTCTTTAACACAAATATTTTGAGAACATTAATTATGAAACACTAAAAGTGTATGGAATAAAATGGCTTCGTTTAAAAGTGCAAGAAATGTATGTATTTTTTTCCTCTTATGTTTCTGATGGAACTTGTAAAACTTCCTGAATTTATAGACTATTGATCACCACGACAATGTGGAATTTGCAATCATATAATATAATAATATTCTAAATAAATAGCAAAACAGGTCAGTTCATTTCTTGTAGAATAAGAAAATAAAAATGTATACTAAAAGCTGTAATATACATACGTATATGAATAAAAGTGTCCAGAGGTCAAGAGTTTAAATTTACAGAAATATTGGAAGGATAAAATTCTTATCATCTCTAATAAACATGAAATTTTTTGAAATAAGTTAAAGCGTTTGTTAGAAATAAACTGCAGAATATGAGCATAATATTTACTTTTGCTGATTTGACCGAGAGCTATTAAATATTCTCATTGATTATTCTTAATCTTGCCATTTTGTTGGAAGAGGTTACATAAAGAAAATACAATGTTACAAGATTTATTGAAGTTAAAGAAAGTACTAAATGGCAATGAATCTTGTATTACTGAAAAGCTGTAATGTGGTATGAAAATGGGTTTTATACAAGAATATTCTTCGAAATTCTTGTGGAAAGTATTAGAATATGATTAATTTTAAATAAATTAAAGATCTATTTAAAAAATTCTTGCCTTTTTGGATAGTAGGTGCTCATTAGGAAACTAAGTGGGAAATTTGGTAGTTCTTAGTCCATTTCTCTGCCCAATAGAACGTTTTGTATTTTTCTATTATTAATGCATCACGCAATTTAAAGACAGTATTCAGCCTCAAAGCCGTTACCAAGTTAACGTAACATTAATCATCAACCAATTGTTAAGACTGCTGATGGAAATTTATTACTAAATGGGCTTTCATAATGTTGTTTTTGAATTCAATTTATTAGAAAGGGCGAACGGCTAACTCCACTGACATTTTCTCCAACTTTATAAAGCTAACTAACTCCATACCTCGATATAACAGTTCATTTGTTATCATTAATTAATGTAAAGAAAATACAGTTACAAGCTACTGAGGCTTTTAGATATTTTCATGATATCAGTCTAACATAAATATTTCTGCAGCTAAATCAGTTTTAAATGGATTCCATAGCTTTTAAAGCGTAACCATTTCCTTAGAAAAATATAGGATATTTACTTTAAGACTTGTGTTTGGTCTTTAACTTTTTTGTATCGTGTATGCAGTTATCATAAAAAGAAATGAACTTTTGCACAAATTTAATCTCAGATTTTCTATAAAAAGTGAAAGAAAATTTTAATTTATAACTTGAATAAAATTTCTCAGAGAACTAAACAACATTTTTGTCACTACGAAGAATGTCTCTGAATAACAGAGTGGTCATAAATTATTCGATGTATTTCAAAAATTAATATAAAAAATCCCTATAATGTAGTTACTTCGTTTTCCTAATGAGAGAGTATCTGAAAAGTTTTTTTTTCCCAGATAAGTAACTCGCCGTTTCGGCGCACTAAATTTGCGCAATCCAGCGCAAGTGTCAAAATGGCTACCGTGCAGCAGAAGGTACGTCTGCATATATCTGGTACCACGACAGCAAATCAATTCTAACAGTTCAAATAATTATCCGATTAGAGAATCGAAATTGTCCGTCTCCTAGTAAGAACTTCATCTAGCGTTGGTATCAGAAATTAAAGTGAACAGAAGAACAGAAAATGTGCATCAGTGAGGGAGACTTTCACTCCTCAATTGCTCATACCAACGCGTAATGGAGTTCTTACTGGGAGACGGACAATTTCGATTCTCTAACCGGATAATTATTTGAACAGATACAATTGATTTTTTTCGTGGAATCAGAGATGGGCGAGACGTACCTTCTGCTGCACGGTAGCCATTTTTATATTTGCATTGGATTGCATCGATGCAGTGCGCCGTAACGGGTCGTCACCTATCTGAAAGAAAAATTTAGGTAATCTCTTATAATAAAAAAATTAAGTTGCTACATTATAGGGTTTTTTAAACTGTACTTAAATGAGTTATTTGTCTATTGCTAATTTATTTATATATAATACTGGTCACTTTTACACTAGCTGCTAAGCTTTTATAAAAGTTTGGAATTTTTATGCTGTTGCTTTTCATAAGTCTTCAACGGATTGTGTGGAATCACGGCCAGAAGAGTAACTGCAATTTAATAAGAAAAGTAAATAAAACCTTAGCAATTGCCAATTTTTCATGATTGTTTCATTTTATGTTTGACAGTTATATCTAATTTCATGAGACAAACTTCAAACATGAAAGGGAGAGAAATATTGTACACTCCTGCTCAAAAAATAAGCAACACAGGCAAAACTCGGAATAAAACAAAATCTATTTAATGGATATGAGTGAAAGTTGCTCACGAGGAAGGTGTAACATTACTAGACAACATATCAAACAATAAAGCAAAGTAAACAGAAACATCATATATATTACGGCCGTCGAGGCGCGACAGCCCAAATTGGTAAGCAGAATGTGCAATGGGAACCACACGCTAATACCGTGTATGATACCCTCTAGCTGAAATGCATGCTTGACAACGGCGAGGCATGCTTGCAATAGTGTCATTGATAGCTTGTTGTGGCAGTAATGCTTGTTGGAGCTAGTGGAGGGTGCCTGGCGGAACAATGCGACCTGCAATCCGTCTTCCCAACATGTCCCAGACATGCTCTAATGGGATTCAGGTCCGGTGATCTAGCAGGCCACGCCATCTGTGGAATGGTTTCACTCTCCAGATAACTCCGCACTAATCGTGCTCTATGCGGGCGGGCTTGATCGTCCATAAATTTCGCGTCGGTTCCCATTGCAGCGATAAAAAGCCGCACAATAGGGTGTAGGATATCGTCGCGATATCGAAAGAACTCCCTGCGAACACGTAGAGGTCGGTTCGGCCGTTCGTTGCTATCCCTGCCCATACAAGTAACCCGTCACCTCTGTAATGGTCTATTTCGGCGATGTTTGGCTCCCTACAGAGTGTCCCTGGCTCTCGTCACATCATTGCTCTTCGGGAATCGTTCTGGATGTTAAATCGAGACTCATTCGTAAAGAGTACGTGGCCCCACTGCTCTGGTGTCCAACTGCGATATTCACGGGCCCAATGCAACCGCGCTCTGACGTGCGCAGGGGACAAAGGGACACAAAGAACAGGTCGCCGTGCGAACAGTCCTCCTTCATGCAGTCTGCGCGACACAGTTTGGCGGGTTATGGGCCTTCCTGCAGCTGAGATCTGAGACGCCAGCTGTTACGCTGTTAGTGTCCCCCGGCGTCTGGCACATTGCAACAGGTAGCGATCGTCTGCCGTTGTAGTGATTCTCCGGCGTCCAGACCCACGTCTTCTACTGGTGTTTTGATCCCTTTGGTTATGGTTCCACAGCATATGGATGACACTACGATTGACATTCAGCTCTCTGACAACAACAGATTGTCTTGCACCAGCTTGCAACATACCGACAGCCCTCCAACGCATCTCAACGTGCAAATGGTTTCTTCTACTCATGATTTCCTCTTTGGCTATCTCGGATTCCGCGGAATTTTCTCTGCTTGCGAACGGAAGCATGGGTCCTGCAAGCCTCTTTTTAAGGCGTGCGGTGTGACCTCGGGATTGCGTTTTATGCTAATTATGGTAGCCTATTTGCATTTGGCGATGCAACCTCTACCTCATACGTAAATTGTGTGTTTTAATTCACCGTTTTGAATGTGTATCGCGTCTTTTCGTGTTCGTTGCTTATTCTTTGTTTGTTGCTTATTGTTTATAATGACAACAGCGTTTCAAAATGCTTATCTGCAGCAATTCTGTCCTTTCAAGTCTCATTTTTTTTTTACTTTTGGGCCTTAACGCGTCACTTCTACCCAACTATACCCATACAGGAAAAAAATCTCAAAGTTTACCGCTCACCTTTGTTTTAACACGCTAATTTCCGTATGAATCAAATGCGATTCATACCTATTATATAATTAGATGACCCCCTTCTCTACTGTGTTAAGAAATAGTAGAGAAGGCATCATCTAATTAGATTACCCTGCCCCCGCACTGTCGAAGCATCCGGGCCTCCTGAATGAGAGTTGCTGTAATAGCCCGAATACTGAGGCCAGAGTCTAGTAGCCAATCACCTGGCCTCGGCCTTACCCTTCCCGAAGAAGGTACGTACTATCACTAGTGAAGGGATCGTCAGCCCCACCATTACTGTACCCTGGGCCAGGAGCGAGAACCCGCTTACTTATACTGCGGCATCTCATATCAACATATTTGTGGTGCCCCAGGTGGCAGATCTAACTAGATAGATGGTTCAAGTCTCATTCTTGAGCCATCGCAGCGAACGTGTTAAACTTTATGTGATGCATCGGCTTTTTCTTAATTCCCCGGCGGAAGGACACTGTAGTAATCCTATTTTTCATTTGGCTTAGAATAATCCTGTGCAGTGACACATATAATTTTTACAAGTATTTCTTCTATTGGCTTACACCCTTTCGAGTAGGCCGGGTCGGTATGGGTTCCTTTCCTTTCCTTCCTATCAACAACATGAGGAATACGTGAGAACATTAGGAAAAACAAATTGAAATTCACTTTTAAATGTGACATACTCCAAAATATTTGCTTCATTCCTGTAACCAGTATTCAAATGGAGTTTCTCAGATGTATCTATAACTATAAATGTCGGAATTCAAAAGCAATTCTGATTTGGTTGGTTTATAGAGTGGGTGTGAAGGGGAAAGTGTCGTCAATCCCCATTTCAGCTATTTCACAGTGCACCCACTTCATGGATTGCGCGTTAATTTCCGTATGAATCAAATGCGATTCATACCTATTATGTAATTAGATGACCTCTACTCTACTGTGTCCAGATACAGTAGAGAAGGCGCCACTTCATTAGATAGATGGTTCAAGTTTCCGGCTTGAGACGTCGCAGCGAACCTGTTAACCATTATTTGATGCATCGGCTTCTTCTCCTTAATTCACCGGCATAGAGACCCTGTTGAGATCCTTTTTTCCATTTGGCTTAGAACAACCCTGTACAGGGTCACATGGAATTTCTACAAGTATTTCTTCTATCAACAAAATGAGGAATACGTGAGAAGATTAGGAAATCAAAATGAAATTAACTTTTAAATGTGACATACTCCAAAGTAATTTCTTCATTCCTGCAACCACTATTCAAATGGAGTTTTCCCATGTATCTATCACTGTAAATGTCGGAATTCAGAAGCAATTTACATTTGGCTGCTTTAGAGAGTGGATGTGAAGAATGCAAGTGTCGTCAATCTCCATTTCAGCCATTGATTGCAGTGACATATTGAGCCGTATCTCTGATGCTGTGCCGACTAGTACTCTGAGGAAGAGTTGTTTATTTTTAAATGTGTTTCCCAAGTTTAATTACATGCGTATTTTTTTTTTATTTATAAATTTTAGAAACTTTTTAACAGGTACTCTGATGATCTTGATGTATTTAATATGTCTTATGGTGTTTTTAAGACTGAATGTTTGCGGCTTTTGTGTTCTTGAGGTGTTTTTATTTGTGTGCTTTTTAAATTCAAATTGTATTTTTTTAGTGATTTCTGTGTCTGTTTTGTTTTTATTAATCTGTGTTTCACGGCTATTTTAGAGTTTCTTTCTGTATCATGCATTCTGTAATTGCAGTTTATTCTGCAGTGTCCATTTTCTAATTAAATAAATAAAACTAGACATTTCATCAAACGCGGCCCCATGCCTGATGACATTACGGCAACCGAACCGGTTGGATGGACATGAACTAAACATTTTACAGTGCGCCCACTACATAAAGTGCAGTTATTGCCATATTGTCCTCATAGGCAAATTGTGCCCGAATTCGTCTACTTGTTCATAATATCCGATTTTTTTATCACTGATGTTTATTTTACTCATTTCCTGATTTTATAAAGTAAAATTTATTGTTGTAAAAAATGGGCACTAATAAAATTTATTTAGATTTATTAGAAACAATACTCCAACAAGTTTGGTTTAAGTGATGGGAAGATTTAGTGTCGTACGATCCAAAAGGGAAGAAATACGTGGTTCAAGTTTCTTCTCTTCATGATGACATTTTTCAACGATATCTCCACTTTTGTGTTTTAAGTCTTTCAACATAGGTCAACAATTAATTTACGAATACTAAAATTAAAATTAGCGAGTATTAACTATATTAAAATTACGGGATTTCTTACATGTGTCTCACAGGCGCATATGCCCGGAAACCGGACTCGTCGGTGCGGATATTACACCCGACGGAGGGTTAAATAATGAAAAATAATGTAACAAAGTTTGAAGTAAATTAATGGAATATATTAGAAGTGCTAAAAATGTTAATTTAATTTAGATTGGACTTACCTTAGCAGTGTTAATAACTATCAGGAATAATTTGGACGGAAATAAAAAAAAACATTACGTAGATAGATTGTGCAGATTTTGAGAATAAATAAAATTTTATTGAATTCAAATTATAAATTATGAATATGCATTACAAATGAAAACACGGAGAAAATTTGAACAATTATTTCATTCAACAAACGTATTGTTTTTAACTGTTACTAACATCAATTTTACGATGATCATTAGATTCAAAATATAAATTATTGTAGGTAACTTTACGTTTATTACTTGAACATGAATATATCCCATGAATTTTTTTAGTGAAGCAAAGATTCTATTCTTGTACGAATCCAAGTAAACAGGCATAAATAAACCCAAAATTAAATAAAAATCAGGCTATGCACGATTAACTTAAAATATATTTAAACAATATTCATATAAAGTCTCTATTCAATGCGTGAAAACTAAGCGAAATACCTTAAAATTATAGTGATGGCAACATATGTGTAACTTTCACAATCAGTTAGATTTTACGAACAAACGTTTTGTAAAAGTAAATAAACCTAGTATTTGTATCAGCAACTTTCTTTGTAGTGCTCGCTTGGTCGACATTTGTTGTTCTTTTTCGACAAATCCCAGAATCAATCATTTGAGAATTACATTCGATTAGTTTGCCAAGCATCAATCAAATTCCAATCACTCAGATTCCCGGCAATCAATCAGTTTGCAATTAAGCTGTCAAAGCAACTTTTTGTTGACTTCTCCATTTGGGGCATTTGATTACAACATTCTTAATGAAGTGCTGAAGAAGCAAAAGTGATTGAAGTAATACGTATATAACAAATTGCTTAATTTTTCATATAAAAGCTAACTACACATTTTAGCTTATTTGAAATGCATTGACTTTTTAGTGTTTCTTTGTTTAAATAACATAATTTATTTATTTAACTATTTAAAATATATTTCAGAGATTTTTTTTGGTTTAACTTTTGATGCAGCATCAAAATTGTGTAATATTAAGCTATCAAATAGTGTTCTTTTCGATTGAAATTATGTTAGCTATTCTCAATAGATGTGTCACTCTTGTTTAAAGATTCTTGTAGCTTAATTTTTCATATAGCATCAAAAATAGATAATGATCAGTTACTAAATAATTTGATTTTTCAATTCTCAACTGAAATGATGTAATCTAGTTATTCTTAATCGATGCAGCAATCTTGATGAGGATTACTTGAAAGAATAGAAAGGGGATGTTTGATTAGTTTGAGTTTTATGGAGCAAGGGCCATGTATTCCATGCTGGCCAATGATACGGTTGTGAAATAGAAGAGGTAACGTATAGACTTAAAAAAAGGATAAAATATTAATTAAATGCAACCAGGAAAAGAAAATATACATTTTGTAACACTAAAATAAGACGCCATTCTTAACATCTTAGCATTCGGAAAAGTAATTGATGAATAATTATTCTCTGATTTACAAGAGATCATATTATTGATTTGGAGCGTAAAACATATACGACTTCATTTTTCCTGAAAAAATGTTCTACATATTCTTACAATTTATAGGTAGTTTTTTTAACCATCGAAATCAAGAAACGTCTAGAATGGTGGCGTTCCTAGACGTGGCGGTGAAGAAACGCATAGACTTAAAGAAAAAGATAAAATATTAATTAAATGCAACCAGGAAAAGAAAATATGCATTTTGTAACACGAAAATAAGACGCCATTCTTAACATCTTAGCATTCGGAAAAGTAATTATATGAATAATTATTCTCTGATTTACAAGAGCTCATATTATTACTTTGAAGCGTAAAACATAAAAAACATAAACGACTTCATTTTTCCTGAAAAAATATTCTACATCTTCTTACAATTTATAGGTAGTTTTTTAACCATTGAAATTAAGAAACGTCTAGAATGGTGACTGAGTCACCTCTCGAGTTCAAAGGGTTAAAATATGTAAATATAAATTAGGACCAAAAAAGACATTCGTATTATTTATTTATAGAACTAACATTCGTAGATAGAGGGGATTTTAAATAAAATTCATCAAAAGGGGACGCGATAAGAATTGATATTGGAAAGTTTGGTTCAAACAGATAAAATGTTGAGATCTTACGTCAAAGCAATTTCAAATTTGATTACCACTGTCGGAATATTTGGTCGCTTAAAAAGCAACACCACCTATCACAATTTTTTGAAATTTCAATGAGGAAGAAAAAAACTTATTTTTTCGCAACCAATAACCAATATTTCTGAATTTTTTTCACATCTGAAAGGAACTTGCGTTCTCATGTTTATATTTGATACTAAGATAGCAGCTAGTTTACAGGGCACTTCACAATACATAGGAACGAAAAAGACATTGCAAAAAACATATCATACAATAGCAATATAAAACATTCAGTATATGTAGCATAAAAAATGTAGTCTTTCAAGACATATAACCAAAGAAAGAAGGGTGAATGTAAAATTTGACCAATTAATTTAACTCATTAACTGTCCACCATATCTTTATTACAGGTAGAACGATAAATTTAGTTCACTACTAATATGCTATCTACCTAATTAGATGACTACTTTTCTACTATCTCTTAACTACAGTAGAAGAGGAGTCATCTGATTAGATAATAAGTATGAATCGTATTTGATACACATGGAGATTAACGTGTTAAGTACGATACGTTTGTCCTTAAATCCATGATCATCTTCCTTTTGAAGCCTTTTCCATTATCTACAAGCCGATATTGGGAATTTGTTGCGTCCTCTTCGTCTAAGTGACAGCGCACCTGAACTATTCTCCGCTTCCACGCGGAAGAACCTTATGTAGGAAGGAACAATCAACAGAACAGGCACACACGGGCTTTAACACTCGCATATTAGTTTGTTCTTGTGGACTTCTTCGCTTGATTAGTTTTAACTTCTCTCTCTTTTTTGTTGTTATTGTGTATTTCATCCAAATATGTTTTCAAATTTTACTTTCATTTTTACTGTTTTTATTTGCATATAGTTATATATGATACTCCTCTATGTTTCTTGTATATTAATCCAGAATTTTGGATTTGTATTTTTGTAACCTTTTCCATCCCTCTACCTCCGCCATTATTTTGAAAAATGCTAAGGAGCGTCTTCCGATGCCTCTTCAACTTCATGTCCGCCACAATGTGTAAATAACAAAAGGTTATAGTCGCAGGGGCAATGAATTGGTGTTCCATTATGTTCTATACGTTTGCCGTAGTCTCCCAGTGCATGAGTCTAAAAAACCAAAAAGTAAGGAAAAAAAGACCGAAGAAAAATTTTCAAATATTTCATTTTAAATTAAATAAAATCCTTTCTTTGTAACTTCTATGTTATTATGAGCAACAGAACATATTAAATGAATTATAAACACTAAGATAAATTGAAATTTAAAAAATCAGCGTATGGTAAACTGAATTTTAGCATTGAAATGGAGAAATAAAATTCACCAACCTGAAACTAAGTATAATCATAATTTTAAAAACCTCCCCTAGATTTTGCTTTTTTAGATTACTCTTCTGACAGATCTAAATTAGCTTCTTTCGAATAAAACTATCCCTGTACAAAAATTTGTAAACAAGGTAGCTATTCTTCAGAATGACTTTTCAGGAATGGAGTAATTAGACTTTTTTTGTTCTAAAAAACTGAAATAGAAATAATGACTTTGGTAGCTGATATCAACAAACGAGAAATATTATCCGACGAAACAGACTTGATTAATGTTCTAATATTTTAAAAATATTTTCCACTACCAGATTGTTTCAACAATGCTATAATTGCTATTTATACCATAATTTCTATATATTGTGTAATGCTATTTACAATTATTTTTATATTGTATAGTGATTTTTACATAGCAATATACAGGGTGTCCAACAAAGGACTCCCTCATTTTAAAATTAAATAACTCGGCAACGGAGATCGATAGAAGAACGAAACCAGTGATATACTTAGTCTGGAAGCCGTAAAAATCTGATACAAAAGTTTCAAAATTAGTTATAAATGTTGCCGACAGGTGGCGCTGCAGGTTGTATTAGCTATTCAGAATCCGATAAGAAATCTATAAACTGCATTTTTCGTGTCATTGGTAAGCACGAAAAATGCCTATTTTGAATCGATTGTGATGTGATTGCAACGATTACTTGCAAATGACAGTTTATAGCCTTCTTCTCGAAATCTGAACTGCGATTACAACCTGCAGCGCCACCTGTCGGCAACATTTATAACTAATTTTGAAACTTTTGTATCAGATTTTTACGGCTTTCAGACTAAGTATATCACTGGTTTCGTTCTTCTATCGATCTCCGTTGCCGAGTTATTTAATTTTAAAATGAGGGAGTCCTTTGTTGGACACCCTGTGTTATATAATAATTTCTACATAGCAATATATTGTATAATAATTTTTACAATCTAATATTAATATTCAACCTAACTTAGATTTTAAAAAAGCGAAATGCGATATTTAAACATATTCTTTAGATTCCATAACTAATTTCTATTTGTTCGTATCAACACTTTATAAGGCCATTTTATTTCCTTGTAGTGGTATAATAAAATAACTTTGGCATTGAGATTATTTAAGTTATTACATATTGAAATTCATTTAGCTTATTGGATGACATTTTTTGTTAATTAATTGTAAACTCAAGACACTTTGTTATGGTTTGAGATAGGAAATTGAAACATCCATGGGTTTTTTTCATCTCAAAAATTTGGCGACAACTTGCGCCAACTTTAAAAAATGCATTAAAATTGATGAATTTGGCGGGCTTTACGGCCTTAGAAGGGGTTAAAATATCGCCCCGACAATCAAACAGGAATTAAACATTCGTTTCCGTAAATTTATTTCTTTATTTGTATAATTGCAAATTTCTGTAAAATATTTCTCCCTTTATATACAGCGTGGATCGAAAAAATAAATTAATAATGAAATCTGTGGATAATTCTTAAATATGAGTATTGCAATATCGTTTCGTGAAACAAATATAACGCCTTATGAAAACGTTTTAAATTTAGATAAAATTTATATTATGTATTGCAAAATGTAGGTTTTCAAAGTATGTTCTTGCACTACTAACAGTGCTCTACAGGAATTTTAATTGAAGCAAGTAAGGAAAAAATACTGTGTTTTTATTGAGCTGTAAAATTACAAAATGAAGTAAACAAAGACACCTCATTAAAGACACCTCGTTTTGTAATAGATACAATTTATGTTATACACTATTATATGTTGTTGTTCCAAGTACTTTGTTTCAGAACTAACTCTGCTCTAGAAGAATTTTCCATGAGGCTAGTAAAACAATAAAACGTTTTTATTTAACTATAAAAAGACAAAATAAAGTAAATAAAGATACCTTATGAAACCATTTTAATTGGTTTAAAATCGTCGTTTTTGATGAAATTATCAAAAATATTTTTATGGCTTAATTTTGTAGCCTGTTTAATCAGCTTTCTAAAACTGTCTCACTTTTTACACTACGTGAATTACAAATGGAGTTACAGCTGTTTTATTGCAGAACTGTAAGCATCATTTTATGTTGCATGAAAACTTGAAATGTGTTTTCTGAGAAATTATATTTTTGAGGAAAACTGTCGACCTTAACAATGATTTCTTAAAAAGTTATTCAAGTATTGATATGAAATTTTCTGAGATTCTTTTCTGTAATATGCTTGATGTTTCCCTCTAAAAACTAAGGTCTATTTTAAAATCAAGTATTATTTTTAAGTGCTTAAATATAAACGAAAAGCATTTTTTATGAAAAATTACCAGTTTAGTAACTATGTTCAGCTATATCTCAAAACTATTTTGAAGTACAAGAAACATTTTAGAGCATAACACAGATATCTGTCATAAACATGTACTCCTACAAGGATTTATGTATATTTAGAATATGATTTTCTCTATGGCTGTTAGCGTTAGGCAAATATTTTAGTCATTTTTATTCAAATTTCTCAGTTTTTTTAAAAAAAATATTATTTTGAAAGCCTAATTTTACAGTATTTTCATAGTTTTAAAACATATGCAGTTGAAAAATAACATTAAAATATATTTATATATAAGTTATTTTTCAAAAAAATGTCTCCGAACACTGTAGGATATCTTAAATGAAATTTATGTTATTCACTATTATATGCTGTTATTCAAATTACATTGTTGTGAAAAGATATCACTGCTCTTCAAAATGTTTTCATGAGGCAGGAGAAACAAAATATGTTTAATTTAACTATAAAAAAGGCAAAATAAAATAACTATTTTCTATCAGCTATAACTCTACAAGAATCGTTTGTGAGGCAACTTTAAAAATAAATTGTTTGTAAAATAAAAAAATATAGAAAAAGATTATGATAATTATTTTTCATTAAGATATGGAATATGAAAAGATTAAATAATTATTTACGGGCAGTATAAAGTAAATATTTCATAAGTATCTGTGGGAAAATTATAAAGGTATTAAATTACCTTTTTATAGTAATGAATATTGAAGCATGTATTATTTATAACTAGCAGTACGCGCACGGCGTTGCCCGTGGGATCGGGATTTCAATAAAATAAAAAAAAGCCCACATACAATTGCATAAATGAAAGTTTTAAAAACTAAATCAAAACAGAAATATATATATATATTATTGAGTTGGTCCGCCTCCTTTTCCTCTCGACCGAGTACCGTTAAATCCAAATAATGTTAAAAAATTACAATGTGATATTTATTACACCGCGAGCAAAGTATGAAAGCCAAAGAAATAAGAGATACGCTTAAAAATAATAATCGAAGTCATGGAGTAAATACATCATCTCCTCGCAGAACGCGAAAGTAGTGACGTCACCCTGGCCCTTCAGCCAATGAAATTGCCCGCAACGTTCCGGAGACTGTCGTGGGCGGAAGCTTCGCTAGAGGAAACATATCGTTCAATTACCAGGAAAAAATTAATTTTAAAAAAATTAAAAAAGATATTTTAACCATTCTCGTTTTAAATCCGACAGAACCGTAACAGTTATAAGCTGAAAAAAATTGAAAATAATAGTGTTATTAGAAAGTCGGATGCAACAAATTTAAAAACAAAACCAACATTTAGGTGCAAAACTGACTGATTTTTAAAAAATTCTCAAAATTCAATAATTTAAGATAGAAATTCAAAACTAACTTCATTAGAACGGAAATCGCGTGCTCTTTCCGATGGTCTATCTATTTTTGTCGTACAATTATTTGAAACCATTCTAATGAGAAATTAGTGCGAAAAATCAACCAAAACAACACAAAACATTAAATAAAAAAAATTCTAGATTAAAATTTAAAATTTCGGCTTCGAGGTGCACTCAGTCACCATTACGACTATCTGTGTGCCAACTTTCATGGCTGTAAGTGCGATAGATTCGTCTGGACATCGCAGACAAACACACACACACGCACACACACACGCACACAAACATTGCCTTTTATAAGTATAGATAGATAGATAGGCCAATTGACAAGCTTGTCAATTTGAGTGCCTTGGGCGATTTATATGATATTTGGTGCTCATACATCTACTTAGGCCACTAAAAGTACTATAGGGTAAATAAACGCTAATTCAATCCGTCAAGGTAGTGTAGGTCAAGTCATTTTAATACATTTAATAAATCAGTTGATTGACATGAAACATGATATAACTGGCACAATTTTGATGACAGTGGTTACATATATTCCTGTTAGGCTGACTAAAAGTAGTTTTGGGGTAAATAAATAAACGTTTATCCATTTCTTCAGAGAAGGTTGCAGCAAAATTGACAAATTACACATAAATAGTGGGGCCGATTAACATGCTGTTAGATATGGCTATGACGATGTGGATGATAGTTTGTACAAATTTTTTTTAGAGCCTGATTAAAAATACTCAGTGGGTAAATAAACTCCAACACAATTCCTTTAGAGTAGGGTGGCTTTAAGTCGCTTAAATACCTCTAACAAAAGGGCCGATTGACATGAAATTTGATACAGAAAGGGCAATTTTGGTGACACAGGGTACAGGCTGACTAAAAGCACTTTAGGGGAAAATAAACGCTAAATCAATTTCTCAGAGCATGTTAGGGAAAAATCCTCAAAATACATGTAAACCCTTGGGTTGTTTGACATGCTGTTGGATACGGCTAGGGAGATTTTGATGAATTTTGGTACTTATACTTCGAATTAGCCAACTAAAAATACTGTAGGTCTAAATAAGCGCTAATCTAATCTATGAGGTTAGGGTAGGAGAAAGTAGTTTAAATACATGCGGCAAATAGACGATTCACATGAAATTTGATTCTGCTTGGGCAATTTGATGAAACATTAAACATATGTTCCTCACAACCCAAATAAAAGAACTTTAGCACAAATACTTAACACCTCAAGTAGGGTGGAGGAAAGAAACAGGACGACTGACACTCGATACTGATGGAGCTATTTTGTTTGGAGCATTGGTAAGCATATTCCTTTCTAACCGGCATGAAGCACTATTGGGGATAAATAAGCCCTAAGGCAGTCATTGAGGGTAGGTCGGGAGAATGTCTTTTAAATGAACGTAAAAAAATACACACATTGATCGAAATGAAGCATAACTCGCAGGTTTCAACATGTCGAACTAAAAATATGGAGGGGTTAAATCTTTTCTAATTAGTCCTTTAGGTTGATAATAACCGATAAGATACGGGGAAATGTTTATTTAGAACGGCTGGAGCAATTCTGGCGAACCATGTTTCATTAGTTGATTTAGACACGTTAAAATGTTTTTATAAAAATGATTCCAACATTGCTCAACAACAACAAACTAGCGGGAGTATTCCTCCCTAAACTTTCTGGTATACTTCTCCATAAAGGTGCCGTTTCTCCTTCCCCCTCGTGGCTAAAAAAATTCGAACCTACTGTTATCCAAAATCCAATGACTATCAGAAGGTTTTTACTTTCTTGTATACGAAGTATACAAAGAGAAAGAATTGTAATTAGGGATTGCAATCCGGAAAACCGGATCCGGTAATCCGGCGGATCCGGCATCATTAGACGTCTACCGGATCCGGTAAATTAAAAAAAAATACATGAAGCCGATTTCTTGAAAAAATACTCGCCTTGTTGCAAGAGTTGGTACTTAAATGCGTGGTGTGTACGAGTCGTTCGACGCTGACTCACCCGCTTCACATATAGACATTCTTATTGTTCAATTGATCGATGAATTATGTTTATGTTGCATTTACGAGTACGAGAATGATTTAAGTAGATAATTAGACTTAGAAATGAATTGAGTAACGATCCTTATTTCTGATTTTTCTTTATAATACGACTTTCTTCTTACATAGTGACCGAAATAACGCTTTAAATTGTAAGTATGTACCTATTTGTTTGGCATTGCAGGTACTAGTCTAAAAGTTCTAAAACAAACATGTCACTTTTGAAACCAATTCAAAATGAAAACAGGAATATTAATATACTTACAGAATAAAAAAAAAGATGATGATGATACAAGACGAACTGATGATACATTTACTCTGCCGGAAAAAAAAAGTTGTAAGACTAGAAATGAAAAATATCTTAGAATGAGTTGTTCAAGATGATAGCTTTAAAGAAAACGTAGATAATATAGTAGAAAATAACTGAGAATCATCGTCATTGAAGAGTGATTTGACATTACAGAAAGAATTACAAATGCAAATCCAGCAAGATATGAAAACCTAGAGCATAAATACCAAAAAAAAAGAGAAAGATTATGAGAAAACATTAAGAAAGGAAATGACTGCATATGAAAGTGAAGGAGTTAGAGGAAACTACTTGTCTTCTATTCATGAGTATTTGTTGACAATAAAACCGACAAGTGTAGAAGCAGAAATGGCTTTCTAGGCCGCTGGTTATATTTGTAGCTCTGTAAGAAGTCGATTGACAGATGACACAATTAACACTATTTGTTTCCTACGATATATATAATTTTTTCAAAACCAAAGTGAGTTTTTTTTTATTGTTTTACTTAAAAAAATAATTTAAAGTAAGTATATTAAAAAATACGAAGAAGTTTTAAACTCGTCATTGTATAATTGTGCCATTGATTAAACAGATTCATGATGACTGTCATAATTATAAGAATGAGACTGCTTGGCGTGTCTAAAATACCTAATTATTGTTATCTCAGTTGATAAGCTTGATTTAGTTAGATTTAATATAAGTTACTTACATAATATAAGTTACACATTACAAGTTATCATTGATGTCATTTGTGAAATCTACTAAGTGAGACTGAACTTAACCGCCCGTCATTATCTAATTATTACTAAACTAATATAACAATTACAATTTAACTAGTTACACTGTACTAAATTTTTATTGTAGATTCATACGTAAATGTTGATTAATTATAACAGTGTAAAAAAATTGATTTCATAAGAAATTAACGCTTTTTTTATAAACTTTGTAATACACTCACTTTATCATCTTTTATACAGTTGATTTTGGAATGAAAAGGTAAAATAGCTTTTGATGTATCCAATCCGGTCGGATCGATGGGAATCCAACCGGATTGAAATTGGTGACGGATTGCAATCCCTAATTGTAATCGTCAAAAAATTCGAACTCTAGATTTTGACGAATCTCCACGTCTTAGACCTTCCTGAGTCCGAAAAACACAATTTTGGAATTACGTCTGTCTGTGTGTGTGTCTGTGAACACGATAACTCGAAAACTATTAGAGATAAAGGGATGAAATTTGGTATGTGAACTTGAAACATAATTTGTAAGTTTCTATTAACTTTTGGACAAAATCCGTCAACGGGAAGTCTGTCTGTTTGTATGCTCGAGGTCATGTGAACGCTATAACTCAAAAACTTGAAAAGCTAGATGGATAAAATTTTATACACAGTTTTATCGTCATGAATGTAGGCCCGTATAAATATTTGGGACAAATCCGTGAACGGGTGGACTGTCTGTCGGTCTGTATAATAGCATACTTGTTCAACTCCATGCGCATGCATAAATACCTGTGCAAAGAAAGGATACTCCGAAAACTTGGCAGTTTGCCAAAAACCAATTCTGGCAGCGAGATTTTGTAAGGAAGCAAACATTTAGGGCGTCTCGTTTTACTTGCGTATTGGAAGCAATCTCTGCGCATGCGCAAGTTATTCTCCTGTTTTCTTCTCCGCACGCGGAACTTGCATTCCTAGAGTTTGATAAAAAAAAATAAATATTGCGAAGTTTTAATACATACGTATCTTTTTGAATATGATTCTTCACCTCAATATTTTACTATCACTATAATCAACAATGAAAAACCTTCTGATAGTCATTGCATTCTGGGTTACAGTTGGTTCGAACTTTTTATCAACGCAGGGGGAAGGAAAATGACAAATGTTTGAAAAGTATACGAGAAAGTTTAGGGGAGGCCACTCCCGCTGGTTCATTATAGTGATTGAAAAATAGCTAGGTAAAGAATCCAATTCAAAGAGATGCGTACTGATTAAAACGCATCTACCGCACACTGCTAGGTTTCACTCTTGCCGTCTCAAGGACAAACTGACGTAATTCGCGTGCACAGAAGATTGCTTCCAGTACGCATGCGCATGGAGATAACGGATTAGTTTCAATAGTAAATTATACAGACCGACAGACAATCAACCCTTTGACGGATTTGGCCCAAAATTTTATACGGACCTACATTCATGACGATAAAACTGTGTACCAAATTTTATCCATTTAGCTATTCAAGTTTTTGAGTTATAGTGTTCACATGACTTCGGACATACAGACAGACAAACTTCCCGTTGACGTATTTTGTCCCAAATTTGATAGAAACCTACAAATTATGTTTAAAGACCACATACCAAATTTCATCCCCGTAGCTCTAATAGTTTTCGAGTTATCGTGTTCACAGACAGACATAATTCCCAAATTGTGTTTTTCGTAATCAGGGAGGTCTAAAACGTGGAGATTCGTCAAAATCTCGAGTTCGAATTTTTTGACGATTGCAATACTTTCTCTTTGTATACTTCCTATACGAGAAAGTAAAAAGAATACTGTATTGAGAAATGGGCCATATATCGCACTCTTCTTTGGTTGAGCTGAGGTTAGACATTAAAATGCATTGATCAAATGGACCAATTAGCATGAAAGTTTTGTAGTCAGGGTTCCTAAAATAATAAGATGCCCCCCAAAATTGGCTAATAAAGCAAGAAATACAGTCGGACCTCTATTTAACGAACCTCTATTTTGCGAACTTTTTCTTGGAACCAAGAACATTTTGCGAATTTCTTCTTAAAATAACCTCCAAATAGCAAAGTGCATTCTCTATTTAACGAACTTTTTCTTGTGATCCAATATTTTTTTTTCTCCCTATTTCTCAAAATATTTCTAAACATTTCAAACTTATTCTTTCTTTTAACGCATTTTATGGTGATCAATGACCTTGAAGCTGGAAAATGTCAAAACGAAAGTGCGTGAGCATCAAAGAAAAAAATTTAATTCTTCATGAGGTGGATAAAGGCGTGAAAAACCAGCGGGAGTGGTCTCCCCTAAACTTTCTCGTATACTCCTAACATATGTAGAGAAAACTAGAATAATGAAAGACGTCAAATAAACTTCCGTCGCAAGTAAACCAAAGTTGGAACCACGCGTGGTTTGAAGGATCAAAACAAATTCAAATCCTCTGCTCATTCTATTGCGCAACAGGACCTGGCGAGACTCCCTAAATATTTGCTTCCTTACAAAATCACTCCAGAATTGGTTTTTGGCAAACTGCCAAGTTTCGGAGCGTCCCTTCTTGCACAGGCATTGCCACTAGTAGGCATGCGCAGGGAGTTGGTTTCAAAACTGAACAAGTATGCGATTATACAGACCGACAGACAGTCAACCCTTTGACGGATTTGGCCCAAAATTTTATACGGACCTACATTCATGACGATAAAACTGTGTATGAAATTTTATCCAACTGGCTTTTTAAGTTTTTGAGTTATAGCGTTCGCATGACCTCGAACATACAGACAGACAGACTTCCCGTGGACGGATTTTATCCAAAATTTGATAGAAACCTACAAATTATGTTTAAAGACCACATACCAAATTTCATCCCCGTAGCTCTCATAGTTTTCGAGTTATCGTGTTCACAGACACACACACAGACAGACATAATTCCAAAATTGTGTTTTTGGGAATCAGGGAGGTCTAAAACGTGGAGATTCGTCAAAATCTCGAGTTCGAATTTTTTGACGATTACAATACTTTCTCTTTGAATACTTCGTATACGAGAAAGTAAAAAGGGGATATTGCTTTAAAATTTGGTATTCCTCCAAACAGCTTATCAACCATAATAAAAAAAAATCGTGATAAGATACAAAATTATGATTCATCGAATTCTTGTTCAAAACGTGTGTCTATGAATGTGTCTATGAAGATGTGGATGAGGCAGTTTTGAAGTGGACAGTGTGAAAAATAAAAAGAATACAGCAATGAATTGCGATGAAGACGAAGATGATGAAGATGGAAATGATCATTATGCAGAAATCAACAAACCTTCATACAGGGTGTCCAACAAAGGGCTCCCTGATTTTAAAATTAAATATCTCGGCAAAGGAGATCGATAGAAGAATGAAGCCAATGATATGTTTATTTTGAAAGCCATAAAAATTTAATACCAAAGTTTCAGAATTAGTTTCAAATGTTGCCAGCAGGTGGCGCTGTACGCTGTAGTCGTCGCACGGAGTCAGGAAAAAGGCTGTAAACAGTCCATTGCAAGCAATCGTTGCAATCGCAACACAATCGATTCAAGTCAGATATTACTTCTGCCTTTGAGAGATGGTATTACCAAGATACAAATTTACTCCTACGACTTCTTCTTGTGGGCTGAGGAAACGCCTGTTTTTCCGGACAATCTGCAACTGCACGAGCTTGAAGAATTGAATTGCTTGGCATGTACTTGCTTTTTTGTTAGACACTGAGAATGACGGAAAATTTCATTCTTGTATGCACCATCTCTGTGCTGAAAACCAAAATCCCTCTGAAATCGATTAAACAGGTGATACATTCAATGAATCATTACATCCGTTACAGAATAAATTTTAAAATCAGGAATTTTGTTGGACACCCTGTATGATGAAATCTTAAAATTCGTTAATTTTATTATAATTATTTTTTAATTGAAAATACATGTGTATTCCGGGCAATGTTTTGTTTTTATTCTTGTTTATCATTTGCAGATTTCTTTTGGATGGGTAAAATATATAAAACAAATAGATATTAATTTGCAAAATAAAGGTGTGATTAATTACTTTTTTAATAATATTTAGTGTTTATGAATTTAAAATCTGCTTCAGTATATTTTTAAAAGTTTTTTAAAAGAATGAATCTCTATTTAACGAATTTTCCATATAACGAACTTTTTTTGAGGATTTAGCGACTTCGTTAAATAGAGTTCAGGCTTCATTTATATAATATGTATACTGTATGAAATACTTCGTAATTTTTTAATATTAATTTATGGATCTTTTCGTAGAAAAAAAATTCTCACATAAAATATTGTCATAATAAAATAACATGATAAGCATTTTTATTTCTAAATAATAACTCAGTTTCGATCTTTCAAAGTTTTGAACTGAAAAGAACAGGGCAACGCCGGTACTCTACTAATATATATAACAGTCGACGCTCGTTATAACGACCCTCTGCCGTCCCACAACAAAGGTCTTTATAACGAGTGGTCATCTCAGATGAATATAATTAAAAAATGTACACATACACGCTATGCAGTTCCGTAAAAATAGGCTATTTTTAAAGAGATCCCAACTAAATACTCAAATATTTTTTATCATTGGCATTAAAAAATTTATCAA
The DNA here is from genome assembly GCA_013235015.1 of Araneus ventricosus. Taxonomy (NCBI): domain Eukaryota; kingdom Metazoa; phylum Arthropoda; class Arachnida; order Araneae; family Araneidae; genus Araneus; species Araneus ventricosus. The sequence continues at coordinate 35,707 of BGPR01005151.1, forward strand.
ATCATAATCCTTAATAATATAATAAATGCGAAATGTGTCTGTCTGTCTGTTTGTTAAAGCTTTCGACCAAACCACAAAACCGCGATTTGGATGAAAATTGGCAGAGTTGTAACTTGAGCAAGAACGGACATGCATTAGAGCGAAATCACGTTCAATTAATTATTTTTGACCTAGATTAAATTAGTTAACAAAAGAAAGCCCATTTACTCCGCGATTCGCGATGAGTTTTATTTTATTTTCAACTAGCTGTTACCCGCGACTTTGGCGCCAAGAATTTAATTTATTCTTTTTTTTAATTCACGAATGTAAACATTTTGTTGCATTTTAAAGGGAAAAGAAGAATTCAGAGGTTGATAATACTTAATTGGACGACTGACAGGAGTGTATAGCTACATGTATGCTGATATAGTTATGTAAATTGTTTATCTATGATGATATACTTTTATACCACATTACCACGGATGTAGAAATTGTGTGGGCTGTACATGAACAGGCACATGTATAGTTGCCCATGGGGAAAATATGGTTTTTTCCAAATGTACGCCTGCCACTTTCAGTGTCTGGCCTGAGCATCGCAAATAATATTTTACAGGGATTTGTTACCTTTTGAACTGAGATGATAAATCCTTCTTATTATCGGAAGGCGTGGAAGTAAAACATCTCTCTTCTCCCCATATCAGTCCTCAACAGTAGCTTTCACGACGTTTTGTACCTAGGTGTGTAATTTTTTAACCGTGTGCCATTGCGCAGTCTCGGTATATCGAGTTACGTATTAGTAGTACTAGCACACCGACTATCATTTAAGGCTTGTCCGGAAGGTGCTAACAATTCTAAGATCTTGAAGAGCTCTACAGAATATGATGCTCCTTGTTAATGCCCTTACCGTATCTAGAAAGGATATTCTGTAATATCTCTTGTGAAAATTAAACAAAACATCGAGAGAATAATTCACTAACGTCATTTGGATCACTGTGTAACCGTATTAAAGCTGCAAATGCTACGACAACAGAGAGCCGGAAGTTTAAAGTCTCCTTTGTTGATAATGGTCAAAGAAATCAATATTTTCTTATATTTACTCTAACACTGGCAAAACCCGCGCGAGAAACGTAATTTGGCTTGAATTTATTTCTATAAGAATAAAAAGTATTGTTAGAAATTACGCTAAAAATATTTGTAAACGTTTATAGCAATCCGGAGAAACATTTCATCACCAATGGAATTAATAGCATTAATAGATCATTTTCTATCACTAAAATGGCATAAAATTAATTGTCGTCTAATAAATATTTCAGACGTTATTGGCAAAACGTCAAGCATTAGGCTTAAAGCAGCTAATTTCGTTATTTAATTAAATATCTTAGAACTAATTAACTCTGAAAGTTGAAAATAGCACCTTTGACCTAGAAATATGCTCAGAGATGTCAGGTGTAATTTCATGTCGCTACCATTCACGGTTTAGGAGGTTCTGTGACCGACCGACCAACAGACAGACAAATACATGTAATTTCTGCCTTATTGTATGGATACTTATAAATATAAGCAAAATTTTTTTGAAATAAGGTAAATTATTTCAAAGTCTAACCATTTCCTAGCAACTGGTAGCTATAAATTTGCGTTATTTCAAAATCTCTGCACGTAAAATTTAAAAATTAAATAAAAAAATGAAAGAAAAATGTCCATGAAATAAAATTGGTATTCATTGAAAAGGAGAAAATATTTTATCTTTAAGATGGCATAAAAATAATTGCAGGAATATTGTTCGGAATTACAGCGGAAAAAAACGGATTACCGATTGATAGTTGATTTAAAATAATTTATTCCACATGTTTCGCATTTCCCTAAAGGGATCACGTGACAGCTGAGTTGAAGAATAAAATTTTCATCTAGTCGCCCTGAGTCAATGGGCTTTTCTTTGTTAACTAACTTTTAATCTGTAGTCAAAAATAATTATTTAACGTGATTTCCACCTAGCCTACTATGTCCGTTCTTAGGTTTGGAGAGCTGCAACTCTGCCAATTTTCATCCAAATCGGTTTTGTGGTTTTGAGGTCGTGAAGCAACAAACAGACAGACACAGACAGAACAACAGAAAGACAGACAGAAAT
>BGPR01005151.1:37835-72123 GCA_013235015.1 Araneus ventricosus
TCGATGTGCTTCGTTTCAGTTACATTGACCCGCTTGTAACTCATCAGTTCGTCTTGTATCATCATCATCTTTTTTTATTCTGAAGTATATTAATATTCCTGTTTTCATTTTGAATTGGTTTCAAAATGACATGTTTGTTTTAGAACTTTTAGACTAGTACCTGCAATGCCAAACAAACAGGTACATTACAATTTAAAGTTATTTCGGTCACATGTATAGAGAAGAAAGTCATATTATAAAGAAAATCAGAAATAAGATCGTTACTCAATTCATTTCTAGTCTAATTATCTACTTAAATCATTCGTACTGTAAGAAGCATAACATTAATTCATCGATCAATTGAACAATAAGAATGTCTGTAAGCGGGTGAGTCAGCGTCAGAACGACTCACACTACCATGCGCACGTACCAACTCTGCAACAAAGGCAGTATTTTTCAAGAAATCGGCTTCATGTATTTTTTTTTTAATTTACCGGATCCGGTAGAGGTCTAATGATGCCGGATCCCGCCGGATTGCAGTCCGGCTTTCAGGATTGCAATCTAATTACAATTCTTTCTCTTGTATTCTGTATACAAGAAAGTAAAACCTTCTGATAGTCATTGGATTTGGATACAGTAGGTTCGAATTTTTTTAGCCACGAGGAAGGAGAAACGGCACCTTTATGAGAAGTAGAAAAGTTTAGGAGAATCTCACTAGTTTTGTTGTTGAGCAATGTATGGAATCATTTTTTTATAAAAACATTTTAACGTGTCTTAATCAACTAATGAAACATGGTTCGCCAGAATTGTCTAAGCTGTTCTAAAGTAAACATTTCCCGTATCTTATCGGTTATATCAACCTAAATGACTAATTAGAAATTTAACCTCCATATTTTAGTTCAACGTTTTGAAACCTGCAAGTTATCTTCATTTGATCAATGTATTTTTTACGTTCATTTAAAAGACATTCTCCGACCTCACCTCATGCACTGCCTTAGGGCTATTTATCCCCAAGTATTAGTGCTCATCCGGTTAGAAGGAATACTACCAATGCTCCAAACAAAATAGCCCACAGTATCAGAGTGTCAGTCGTCCTGTTTCTTTCCTCCACCTACTTGAGGTGTTAAATAATGCTAAAGTTTTTTATTTGGTTGTGAGGAACTATATTTTATATGTTTCATCAATTGCCCAAGCAGAATCAAATTTCATGAATCTTCTATTTGCATGTATTTAAACTACTTTCTCCTACCTAACCTACATAGAATTAGATTGCGCTTATTTAGACACAGTATTTTTAGTTGGCTAATTGAAGTATAAGTACCAAAATCACCAAATCTCCTACCGTATCCAATAGCATGCAAACACTAAAGGTTTTATATTTTTAGATTTTCTAACGTATCGAGAAATTGATTTGGCGTTTATTTCCCTAAATGCTTTTTTATCAGCCTGTACCCTATGTCACCAAATTGCCTTTCTGTATCAAATTTCATCATCGGCCCTTTTGTTAGAGGTACATTTAGGCTTAAAAGCACCCCTACTCTTAAGGAATTGTGTTGGGTTTTTCCACTGAGTATTTTTTAATCAGGAGAAAAAAATTTGTAAAACTATCATCCATCGTCATAGCCATCTAACAGCATGTTAATCATACTATTTATGCTAATTTGTCATATTTTGCTGCAACCTTCTCTGAAGAAATGGATAAACGTTTATTTCTTTTACCCCAAAACTATTAGTCGCCTAATATGGAATATATGTAACCACTGTCATCAAATTTTAGCCAGATTATATCATGTTTCATGTCAATCAACTGATTTATTAAAATGTATTAAAATGATCTTGACCTGACACTTACCTTACGGTTGAATTGCGTTTATATTACCTATAGTAGCTGCTTTATGGCTAAGAGTAGATAGGAGCACCAAATATCATATATAAATCGCCATAACCTTCATAATTGATAAGCTTCGTCAGGCTATTTATCTATCTATCAATACTTATAAAAAAAGGCAATGTTTTGTATGCGTGTGTGCGTGTGTGTGTGTTTGTCTGCGATGTCCAGAACGAATCCTATCGCACTCTCCGCCATAGAAGTTGGCACTACAGATAGTCGTAATGGTGACTTTGAGCGCACCTCGGTCGAAATTTAAATTTTAATCTAAATTTTTTATTTAATGTTTTGTGTTGTTTTGGTTGATTTTTCATCTAATTTCACATGAATGGTTTCACAATAATGTACGACAAAAATAGATAGACCACCGGAAAGAGCACGCGATTTCCGATTCTATAGTGTTCTATTTCTCTAAATTGTGAATTTTGAGAATTTTTTTAAAAATCAGTCAGTTTTACATTCCAAATGTTGGTTTTGTTTTTAAATTTGTTGCATCCGACTTTCTAATAACACTATTATTTTCAATTTTTTCAACTTACTCACTCAGAATGGTTCTTCTGATTTAAAAAGACGTTAAAATATCCATCTTTCCCGTTTTTTTAAATTAAATTATTCCTCAGTAGATGACAAGAGTTATTTTGGCGCGAGGACAGACTCAGGATAGGCCTCGAACGCAGCTTTCAAATTTGATTGGATGAAGGGTCAGGGTGACGTCTCAACCTTCGGAGCTTATTAGTGTATCTGGGAATTCTTTTTTCATTTTGTTGAAGTCCGATTCCTGGGCAACAATTTTTATATTGTTTTGATTAATGTACTCTGTACTGTTTTTCTACATGTTATTATGAGCGCGGAAAAATCTATAAATGTGTATCTTTTGTTAAAAATTTTGTTTTGAAACTTTTCAAGTGCATTTGGGCGATTTTTATTTTGCTGAAGTCCTGATTCCACAGGCATCGCACAAATGCGCATACTGCTAGTCTCTAATATATAAAAGAGCAAATGTTTTGAAAATGCGTGCGTGTGTGTTTGAAATAAACGTTCCAGAGAATCATCTATCCACTACAGCCATGAAATAAGCACACAGGTAAGTCGCAATGGTGACTAGAATAATCTCTCAGCTGGAATTTTAAAATTTAAACTAGAAAATTTTTTTATTTAATGTTTTGTGTTATTTTGAATTCATTTTGGCATCTAATTTCCAATAGAATAGTTTCAATAATTGTACATCGACAAAATAGAAGAACCATCGGAAAAGAACACGATGTTCTAATGAGCTATTGAAATTTCAACGTATTTTACCAATTTTGAGGACATTTTTAAAAATAGGTCAGTTTTACTACTCTTAAATTTTAGTTTTGTTTTTAAATTTGTTGTATCGACTTTCCTAATAACCATTATTTTCATTTTTCAGCTTATAACTAGGACGAGTTCTCTGATTTATAAACAAGAACGGTTAAAATTCTTTTCCGTTTTTTTTAAATTAAATTATCTCTGAGAGCAGATGAAAGTTATTTTTGTCAGATGAAATTTCTTCAGCGATAGCCTTCCGGAACGCAGCTTTCAATTTGATTGGATGAAGGGTCAGGTAGACGTCATAACCTTTGAGCTTTTGTCTGTTCTAATAATTTTTTTCTATTTTGTTGAAGTCCTGATTCCACGGGCAACAATTTTTTGCTGTTTGATTAATGTACCGAATCGTTTTTCTACATAGATAGCATGCGAAAAATAAGCGAGAAAATCTATTAGTGTGGTATCTTTTGTTTTGAAAACTTTTTTCACCGTGTGGGGGCATTTTCTTTTATTTTATTGATCCTGATTCCACAGGCATCGCCGTGCGCGCTACCTGCTAGTACTTCTTATTATAAGTGTAACGTTTTGTGTGCGTGCGTGTAAAGGTGTTGTCTGACGATGTCCGAACAGATATCTATCGCACACCCATCAGCCATGAAATCAGCACAAGGTAGTCGTAATGCGTGACTGAATGCACCCTCGAAGCCGAAATTTTAAATCGTTAACGTAGAAATTTTTTTATTTAATGTTTGTGTGTTTTCCAGGTTGATCTTCTCACCACATCTCAATAGAATGGTTCAAATAATTGTAGACAAAAATAGATGAACATTCTGGAAAGAGCACCGCGTTTGCCAGCTAATGAAGTTAGTTTTGAATTCTACCACGCAATTACTGGAATTTTGAGAATTTTTAAAAATACATACCCAGTTTTTTGCGCATGAAGATGTTACTTTTGATTTTAATGTGTTGCATCCGACTTTCTAATAACACTATTATTTTCGAATTTTTTTTCAGCATATAGAGTGAAGGGTTGTGTCGGATTTCAGAAAACTATGTGATAAAATATCTTTTCAAGTTTTTTTAAATTAATTTATTTCTTACAGGGTTGAGAGTTATTTTTCTGGAGAGATGGCGCAGCGGTCACGGCACTCGGAACGGTAGATTACTTGTGATGATTGGTTGAAGGGAGTGACGCTGTACACTGTGATTTGAGGCTGATTATTACTTTTCGCCAGTAACTGAACGCATTATTCATCTCTGCAACTTTGCCGGGTTATAATAATTTTCACGTTGCGAATTTTTAATATGTTTTATCGCAAAAAAAAATAAGCAGGAAAATAATAAGTGTATCTTTTGTTTTGATTTTGTTTTCAAATTTTCATGTCATTGTAGGTGCAGTTTTTTTTTTTTTTTTTTTTTTGAAGTCCTTGATTCCACGGCAACGCCGTGCGCGTACTGACTAGTCTATATTTCTTATAAAAGGCAATGTTTGTGTGTGTGTGGTTGCGTGTAGTGTTGTTTCTGCGAGTCCAGACAGCACTATCGCACTCACAGCCATGAAATTTGCTTACAGATGATAGTGTAATGGTGACTGAGTGCACCTCAGCCGAAATTTTAAATTTTAATCTAGAATTTTTTTTATTTAATGTTTGTGTTGTTTTGTTGATTTTCGCACCTCATTTTCATTAGAATGGTTTCCAAATAATTGGATACAAAATAGATAGACCACTCGGAAAAGGCACGCGATTTCCACTAATGGTTAATTTTGAATTTCTATCTTAATTACTGAATTTTAGAATTTTTTTAAAATTAGTCAGTTTTAGATCTCTAAATGTTGGTCTGTTTTAGCAAATTTGTTAGATCCGACTTCAATAACACTATTATTCAATTTTTTCTACGGCTTATATAACTGCAACGGTTCTGATTTAACAGATTTAAAATATCTTTTTAGTTTTTTTTAAAATTAATTTTTCCTGTAAAGTTGAACGATTGTTCCTCTAGCGAAGCTTTTCGCCCACGACTTAGGTCTCCGGAACGTTGCGGGACAATTCACTTGGCTGAAAGAGCACGGGGTACGACTATGGTACCTATGGGAGTTCTGGAGGCTGATGTATTTACTCCACTGACCTCGGTGTATTATTTTAAGCGTATCTTAACTTGATTTCTTTTGGCTTTTCAGTAGCCTTTGCCGTACTGGTGTAATAATATCACATTGTAATTTTAATATTATTTGGATTTTAACGGAATTTATCAGTCGAGAGGAAAGGAGCGACCAACTCTACATAATATATATATATTTTGTTTTGATTTAGTTTTAAAACTTTCTTATATGCAAATTGTATAGTATGGCTTTTTTATTTTTGTTGAAATCCGATTCCGGCAAGCGCGCGTACTGTCCTAGTAACTATTATAAAGGCAATGTTTGGCGCTGACGTGTGTGTGTGTTGAATTGCATGTCCAGACGAGATCTATCGCACACCAGCCATGAAATTTGGCAAGGGTAGTCTAATGCGTACTGAATGCACCTCGAAGCCGAAATTTTAAATTTTCAATCGTGATTTTTTATTTAATTTTTTGTTGGTTGGATTATTTCCATTAATTTCTAATAGAATGATGGTTTCAAAATAATTGTAACGACAAAAATAGATAGACCATCGGAAAGAAACACGCATTTCCTTTCTAATGAAGTTTGCAATTCCAACGCAATTTATACTGAATTTTGAGGAATTTTTTTAAAAATACCCAGTTTTGGCATGAAGATATTACTTTCTTTTGATTTTAAAATTGTTGCATCCGACTTTCTAATAACACTATTATTTTTGAATTTTTTTCAGCATATAGGATAGAACGGTTGTGTCGGATTTAAAAAAAACGGTTAAAATATCTTTTCAAGTTTTTTAAAGTTAATTTGGTTTCGGGCGGTGAGGAGTTATTTTTCTGGAGAGAGTTCAGCGCGCGCACGGCAACTTCGGAACGCAGATAGTCTATGTGATTGGTGAAGGGAGTGAGTCAAACCTTGACATTTGAGTGGACTGATTATTATTTTCTCGGCAGTAACTGAACGCATTTATTCATCTCGCATACTTTGCTTGCACGAGTATAATAATTTTCACGTTAATTTTTAATATTGTTTATCGGAAAAAAAAAAATAAGCGGGAAAATCAATATGTATCTTTTGTTTTGATTTGTTTTCAAAACTTTATGCATTGTGGGCGGTTTTTTTTTTTTTTTTTTTGAAGTCTCTGATTCCACGGGCAACGCCGGCGCGTACTCTAGTCTTATACTATAAAAGGTCAATGTTTGTGTGTGTGTGGCGTGTGTGTGTTTGTCTGCGATGTCCAGACGAATCTATCGCACTTACAGCCATGAAATTTACACAGATAGGTCGTAATGGTGACTGACGTGCACCTCGAAGGCGAAATTTTAAATTGTCAATCTAAATTTTTTTTATTTAATGTTTTGAATGTTTTGGTTGATTTTTCAATCTAATTTCTCCATTAGAATGGACAAATAATTGTACGACAAAATGATAGCCATCGGAAGGCACGCGATTTGCCTCAATCAAAGTTAGTTTTGAATTTATCTAAATGTACTGTGTACGAAATTTTTAAATCAGCTCAGTTTGCACCATAAAGTTGTGTTCTGTTTTAAATTTGTTGTATCCGACTTCTAATAACACTATTATTTTCAATTTTTCCTTAAAACCTGCACCGTCGGTTCTGTTGATTTAAAACGAGAATGGTTAAAATATCTTTTTAGTTTTTTAAAATTAATTTTTTCCTGGTAGCTTGGACGTATTTTCCTCTAGAAGCTTCGCCCATACTTGTCTCCGGAACGCGTTGCACGGGCAATTTCATTGGACTGAAGCCAGGGTACGTCATTTCTACTGGTTCTGCAGAGGAGCTGATATTTAACTCATGACCTGATTATTATTTCTAAGCGTATCTTAACTTATTTCTTTTGGCTTTCATCTATTACTTTGCTCGCGTTGATTGTATAAATATCACATTGTGAATTTTTAATATTATTTGAGTTTAACGGTACTGGTCGAGAGGAAAAGAGCGTGACCAACTCAATAATATATATATTCTTCTGTTTTTAATTTAGTTTAAACTTTCTAATCGTCAGAACTGTGTATGTGGGTTTTTTTTTATTTTGTTAATCCATCCACAGAGGCACGCAAAGCTATACTAGATTTCAGTCACATAAAAGGCAATGTTGTGTGCGGCGTGTGTGTGTGTTTGTCATGGATGTCCGAACGAGATCCATCGCAACTCTTGTCAGCGAAATTTGCTATATAGGTGTCGTAATGGCTGACTGAAATGCACCCTCGAGCGGTAAATTGGTTACAATCTATGAAAATTTGACTTTAATGTTTTTGTGTTGTGTTGGTTGATTTTTCGCATTAATTCTCTCAATAGAATGGTTTCAAATAATTGTACTGAAAAAATAGATAACTATGCATCAAAGATGCACGCGATTTCCGTTCCTAATGGTTAGTTCTTGAATCTCTAACGCAATTAGCTGACCTTTTGAAATTTTTTTAAAAAACCAGTTTTGGCATGAAGATGCTTATTTGATTTTAAATTTTGTTGCATCCGACTTTCTAATACAGCACTATTATTTTCAATTTTTCAGCATATAGAGGACGGTTTGTGCTCGGTTGAAAACAACAACGGTTAAAATATCCTTTTCAAGTTTTTTTACTATTGTTATTTCGGCGGTTAGGAGTTATTTTTCTGGAGTTAGGTATGGCGGCACGCTGCGAGCGCAGATCAGCATGCGTATGATTGGCTGAGGAGGTGACGTCATAATCCTGTTGATTTGAGTGGACTGATTCCATATTTTCGCAGTACTGAACGATTTATTCATCTCGCATACTTTGCTTGCATATAATAATTTCGTCGTTTTTAATATTGTTTATCGCGAAAAAAAATAAGGGAAAATCAATAATGTGTAGTATCTTTGTTTGATTTTCAAAACTTTTCATGTCATTGGGGCGGTTTTTTTTTTTTTTTTGAAGTCCATCGTTCCAAACGCGCCGTGCGCTACCGCTTAGTCTATATACTTATAAAAGGCAATGGTGCAGGTGTGTGTGTGCGTGATGTGTGTTTGTCGTCGACGATGTCCAGACGAATCTATCGCAGCTATAAGCGAAATTTTGGCACCCAGATAGTCTAATGGTGACTGAGTCACCTAGAAGCCGAAATTTTTAAATTTTATTATCTAATTTTTTTATTTAAGTCTTTTTTTGTGTTGTTTTGTTGATTTTTCGCACTAATTTCTACTATTAGAATGCGTTCTAAATAATTGAATATGCGAAAAAATGAATGATACATCGGAAAGAACGCGATTTCGTTCTATATAGATTAGTTTGATTTTTCTTATCTTAAATTACTGAATTGAGAATTTTTTTAAAATCAAGTAGTTTGCACCTAAATGTATGGTTCATGTTTTTAAATTTGTTATCCGACTCTTCTAATAACACTATTATTTTCGTCAATTTTTTCAGCTTATAACTCAGCAACGGTTCTGTCGGATTTAAAACGAGAATGGTAAAAATATCTTTTTTAGTTTTTTTAAAATTGAATTTTTCCTGGTAAGTTACTTGATATGTTTCCTCTAGCGAAGCTTTCACTTGTTTCTTGATCAGGGCAATTGCGGGCAATTTCATTGGCGCTGAAAAGGCCCAGAATTTGACGTCATTACTTTCGCGTTCTACGAGAGCTGATATATTTACTCCATGACCTCGATTATTATTTTAAGCATCTTAACTTATTTCTTTAGCTTTCATACTTTTGCTCGCGGTGTAATAAATATCACATTGTAATTTTTTTAATATTATTTGGATTTAACGGTACTCGGTCCGGAAAGAGGCGGATATCAATAATATATATATATTTCTGTTTTTGATTTTAAGTTTTTTTAAAACTTTCATTTTATGCAATTGTATGTGCTGTTTTTTTTTTATTTTGTTTAATCCCGATTCAGTAGCGCCGTGCTGCTAGTACTTATTATAAGAGCAATGTTGTGTGCGTGCGTGCGTGTGTGGTAGTAGTAATATTTATCTACGTCTTGGAGCAGATCTATCGCACCCACAACATAAATTCCTTTGATGCGTCGTAATAAGTGACGAAATGCCTCGAAGCAAAATTTTAAATTTTTAATCTAGAAATTTTTTTTGTTAATGTTTTGTGTTGTGTTGGTTGATTTTTTCGCACTCATTCTCAATAGAGATGAACAAATAATTGTACGACAAAATAGACAGACCATCGGAAAGAAACACGCGATTTCCGTTCATGAAAGTTAGTTTGAATTCTCTTTTAATTTACTTACTGAATTTTGAGGTACATAAAAATAGGCTTTGGCATGAAGATGTTACTTTTGATTTTAATTTATTGCATCCGACTTTCTAATAACACTATTATTTTCAATTTTTTTCAGCGCGCCGTTAGAACGGTGTGTCGGATTTAAAACAACAACGGTTAAATATCTTTTCAAGTTTTTTAAAATTAATTTATTTCCTAGGCGGTTGAGTTATTTTGGAAGAGTTCGGCGCGCGGCACGCGCTGGAACTTCGTGCTATGTGATTATGGTTGAAGGGGTGACGTCATAACCTTATTTAGTGACTGATTATTTTCGAAAGTAACTGAACGCATTTATTCATCTCGCATACTGCTTGCAGTATAATAATTTTCACGTTACGATTTTTTTAATATTGTTTTATCGCGAAAAAAAAAAAATAAGCGGGAATCAATAATGTATCTTTTGTTTTGATTTTGTTTTCCAAAACTTTTCATATCATTGTGGGCGGTTTTTTTTTTTTTTTTTTTTTTTTTTTGAAGTCCTGATTCCACGAATCGCCGTGCGCGTACTGCTAGTTTGTTATATATGGCCTCTCCCCGCAGAGGAATCAGGTGTAACAAAGTGGTCAAATAACAACTATAAATTTGGAAGCTGTTACAAGAAACGATGATTTAAGACGCAGGTGAAATATAACACAACATTCTTCTAAACTAGTGTCGGCCATCTGAGGAATGACAATGCTTCTCTGTGCAGGTGTGTTCTAACAAAGCTTAGCAGAGACCAGAGCACCCAGCGATCCATGGTAGCCGCGACGATAATTGCTGGAGACCAGACAAGACCACAGGGACAAAAAGCTGTAGATTGTAATGCTCCTTACATGAAGGGAGCTGGTCAGTTCAAAGTAACGAAGCGTGGATTCAAATGGACGATGATTAACATGCCCCATGAGGAAAAGTGCTAACGAGGAGACATAAATGTGGAACTTTTTGCGGGTAGTAGAAAGGGAATGCCACCTGGCTAATGAAGACCCACGGATCAGTACATGAAACGGCGGATTTTGTTTGTCGGGAAGGAGTGGAGGTTGTTCTGCCGACGCTGGTGAGCGATCCAGTTTGCTTCAGGGCTCGAGACTCGGCATTACTCCCATCAGGGATTGCGAGTTCTGTTACGGATGAACCCGGTCCTCAGGCTCCTCCTTGGAGTTACATAGAACTCCGGGAACTTAATTGTTTTTTTCCAGCGCAGTGTTGGTTTGGTTCATGAAATTGCCTTCTCGACCAAGGTTACAGTTCCTCCCTTCGAGGTCATTTTTTATGATTTTTGTATATAAACATTTCTAATCTAGAAAATGTCTATTTCAAATAATAAGTTAGCTGTAAATAAATTTGGAAAAGACTACTCCTTATAGCACTTTCGAGTGCTCAGCCATCAAACCGCGAAACTTATCGGCCGTGACATTCTATACTTTCTTATATAAAATGGTGGCAGCGGAAGTGATCGACTTCTGGAACTAACCTGCACTTGAAAAAAAATTATTGGGTTTTGATGGACTTTCTACTCATCAGGGAGTTCTGGAACTCGTGTTTTGGATCCTGTTATCTCAAAAGAGTTTAGATTTTTTCTTCATCGGAGAAGAGCTCAGGCTGGACTCTGCTCAGCAGAGGAGTTCCTGGACTCGTGTTTCTGAATCCTGTTGTCTTCAAGAGACTGGTACTCTTCATCCGGAAGAGCGTCGAGTGGACTCTACCCACAGCAGAGGTTCCTGGACTCGTGTTTCTGGATCCTGTTGATGTCTTCTAAGAGACTGAATTTTTCTTCATCGGAAGAGCGTCGAGTGGACTTGCTCATCATCGCAGAGGTTCCAGGATAAAATTTGAATCGGTTTGTTGTTTTCAAAGGGCAGATTTTTCTTCCTCGGAAAATCCGGTGGACTCTACTCAGCAGAGGTTCTGGATGTGTTTCTGCAACGGATCCTGTTGTCTTCAAAGAGACTGATTTTTCTTCATCGGAAGAGCGTCGTGTGGGGAGTGACTCATCGAATTTCGCCTGAAGAACGTAGTAGGAAGCTTAATCTGCTTCGGAACTGTGTCCCAGCCTAAAGCGCTAGTGACTTTAGTGTGAACTTTTTTTTTTTCCATTACGCCAAGACTGATTCACAGACTGTGCCTCATGGTTGCAGTACTACGCCGCGGTAACAGTTTTTCATCTCTAAAGGCGAGATTGTTTAGAGTAGCCAATAAATGTGTAATATTTGATTTAAGGTTGAGTTGAATATGTGCATATTTTGATTCTTCGATATTTAAAGTTATGTTAGAATATTTTTGATTTAAGATTGAGCCGAATAGGTGCATAATTAATTTGTTTTGGCTAAAATTATTAAGCAATTTCTGTGATCGTAAATATTCTAGAAAATTTAATTGTATTGATTAAAATTTACTTAAGTGTCCTAATCTGTGGGTAGCATATGTTTTCTTGGATAAAAGTTCGAAGTTCTGATGAGGCTAAGCATCTCATTGGTATTACTGTTCTTATTGAAATTAGTATTATTATTACCGTATATAGTTAAGGAAGTATTTACTAAAGTTTAGAAATTGTTTGAATATATATGTGTAAATTTGGCCTTTTGATATAGCTAAATTGTTTCTTTGAATTATAGTATTGAATTTCCATTGAAATTTGAAAGAATCTTAAAGTGATTCAGTCGTATGCAAAATTGTAGAGGTCTTTCTAAAAATGTTTGCCATTATAAATAATTAGTCAATTTTATAGAATTTGGAATCGTTATAAATTTGGCATTAGAAATTGTTAATTAGTGATCTATATTTATTGTATTCTTTGCATTTGTGAATATAAGTTGTGAACGGCGTGAGTTTAAACTATGGCTTTCTTGGCTAAACACCGTAAGGAAGAGTTGATGTCGTTAGCCGAGGACATGGGGATTGAAATCAGTCCTACCGATAAAAAGATACACATTTATAAAAAGATCAAGGAGTCCCCAGATTTTGAGGAGGAGTTTGTAAGGGGTTGCCTGGAGGACATCGTTAAACAACGCGAAGCTGAAGCCGCTGAATTAAAAACACAACGGGAGGCCAAGGCGCGGAGACAGGAGCGAGAATTTGAGTTAGAAAAGATTAGACTTTCTAATGCCGTAGTGACGAGAGGTCAGAAATTGAAAAAAGAAACGGCGGCTAGCGCCGTTATAAAACCCCCTCCTCAACGCCCGGTACAGGACAAAAATCCTTCTATCATCGTAGAAGAAGAATTGGTCGGGAATCTCCCACTGCCGCAGGCAGAAGGGGACACTTTGAGTTTATTGAAGGTCAGTTCAGAAACGTTCGCGTCCGAACAAAATAACTGTACTAGTTTGAAGTCAAGTTGGGAAAAGGAGAAAGAGGCAAAAGGCGAGATTAATAACGGTTTCAATTCTGACATAACTGTTAAAGAAACTCAAACTGAGAATTCGAATGATATATTAGTCAGTAAGTCGGTAACTTTGAATGTGGAAAGCATTCCACGAGAGATTAATGATGAGATTAAAAATGAATTCCGTCAAAAAGGAGAATTCATTGATGAGAAAATAATTGCAATGATAGGGATTGAGTTAGACGAAGCTGATTGCTCTGAAATTCAGGGTAATTTGGGAAATTTGGCAAATGCCACAACAGATACTTCACATGAAGTAGATTTTTCTCTCAATAAGCTACCCAATTAAAATGAACTGGGTTTTGAAATCGGAGCAGAAAGATTGGATAGGTACGAATTGCATTGCAATGGCAATGGCATGTTACCTCGTTCTCATGAAAGAGAGAAAACTGAGTTAAAAGGGACATGTTTAGTATTGAAAGCAATAAGGGGAGAACATGAGCCACCTGGGTTTAACATCCATGGCCTGTTACCATTTGATACACGAAAACGACCTCCTGGTTACTTGATCTTCGAAGTAAATATGAGATTGTTATATGAGCACTGGCTTGATCCAGGAGAAGAAAGTAATCCTATTAATTTAAAAGAAATTTGGATAAATTAGATTCTTGAGTTCTGCTTGTATTTTTAGAGGAATATTTATTTAAGGTATTCAATAAAGTTATGATTAAAATTTGCAGTAAAATGAATCGGGAAAAATTTATGTTATTATTGAATCTCTGGGCTAAAATTTAATATGTGTGTCAAACAGGAATTTTAGGAATATATAATTAGGAAATATTATTTTCTTATGTACGATTTATTGAATGTACTTCCGGATTGAATATCCGTATTGGTAATTACAATTAATGTTTTTTATGCAGAGTTATTTTTAGAGAAATATGTTATTTCTTAATTGTTTTTTACCCTAATCTGCATTGAAATTTTTATTGATTCATATTGTAAAAATTGATAAATATGAGTGTCATACAATGTAATATTGGGAATTCAGATAACCCAGAGCAATGGGATATTATTTAGGAATATGTCCTTATTCGGTTGCTTAAGCCGGAGCGAACTTGAACAGGATTGTTGATCATGCTGGGCACAAGATTTTTTTTTTTTCCTCCGAAATTGGAAGGAAATTTGCCATCTCGTGTAAATAATGTTTTTGTGTTATGTTTTATTGTGTTTTTTAGGTATTTCAGGTAATTAATAGATGTATATGAATTTTATGAGTAAAATTGCCTCTAGTGTAGTATTGCCAAGTTTACATGTATCCAGGAAAAATTTTCCTCCTTATTCTCCGGAAAATTTTTGTTCCCAAGGGGGAAGGAGCTGTAACAAAGTGGTCAAATAACAACTATGATTTAGGAGAGCTGTAACGAAACGATGATTTAGGGTTGCAGGTGAAATATAACACAACATTCTTCGACTAGTGTCGGCCATCTGAGGAATGACAATGCTTCTCTGTGCAGGTGTGTTCTAACAAAGCTTAGCGGGACAGAGGCGCCAAAAGCGTCCGCAGACGCGACGATAATTGCTGGAGACCAGACAAGACCACAGGGTCCTTAAAAAGCTGTGATTGGCAATGTCGCCTACATGAAGGGAGCTGGTCAATTCAAAGTAACGAAGCGTGGATTCGATGGACGATGGATAACATTTACCTTTGTAGGAAAAGTGCTAACGAGGGAGACATAAATGTGGAACCTTTTGCAGGTGGTAGAAAGGAATGCCACCTGGCTAATGAGGAGACCCGGATCAGTACATAAAACGGCGGATTTTGTTTGTCGGGAAGAGTGGAGAGTTGGACTTCACCGACGCTGGTGAGCGTCAAGTTTGCTTCGAATCGAGACTCGGCAGTACTCCCATCAGGGATTGCGAGTTCTGATATTTACGGATAGACCCGGTCCTCGGGCTCATCTCGTAGGAGTTTACATAGAACTCCGGAACTTAATTGTTTTTTCCAGCGCAGTGCAGGTTGGTTCGCGAAATTACTTAACTACTCGACCAAGAGTTACAGTTCCTCCCTTCGAGGTCATTTTTATTGATTTTTGTATATAAACATTCTAATCTAGAAAATGTCTATTACAAATGTATATATATAAGTTAGCTGTAAATAAATTCGGAAAGACTACTCCTTGTCTGAAAACGCCTCGAATTTGCTCAGCCATCAAACCGCGGCCATCGGCCGTGACGTTACACGGGTTATGGCATAGTTACGCCTTCAGTACTTCAAGTCGGCTAATGAGGAGCCTGTGTACCGAGTTTCATCAAAATCGCGAAGCATGTCAACCGGCCTGTTTGTTACATGTATTCTGGAGACTTTGGCGATAATTTTTACAATTTCCAGAGTTTTAATGTCAGCAGTGTCAAATAAATTATTTAAATCTGATGTAGACTTACGCTCTTGTTCTCTCTGTGTTTCTGTCCTCCATTTTTAAAATAATAAGAGAACATCTCTTAATAAAATAATGCGCCAATAAGAGAACATCTTCATAATTTTTTCTACAATATGAGGTGTCGCATTTTTAGGAAACCTTGCCCTCTCCCCAAAAAAATCAGGCATTCGCACACTACTGAATTGTCACTTTCACTTAGGGACTGTTTAACCTCATGTAAATTATAAAATAACACCGATAGCACTTTGTTTGGAAGTTTGCTTCCGTTAATTTGGTGACACTCGCTACCAACTAAATAGATATTTCAATCTCCACTTCTCAAATTAGAAGCCATAATTACACTCATATTTGTCTCGGACAGCGACTAGAGCAGACTGAGGGCGAGTCCCCGGCGGAGGATGGTGCACGCTCCCACACCCACATGCTTCCCACTTCTACCGCGATGTGGCACGTGATCCCAACCTTTGATTTGAACACATGAGGTCTCTAATTGTTTCTTGGAATAAAAGGAAAAAAAACAGGAGGGTGTACAAACTGAAATTAAAACTTCAAAATATAAGGGTTGCCCTAATGTTACATAGAGTGCATAAGAATTTTAGAAAGGCTTAGGTGGGGCACGGCACAAAAAAGGTTGGGGAACATTCTAGATAGATGAAATTTGGTACGATGTCTTAAAATCAAATTTTCAAATCCACATGAAATTTTGGACCCAATCAGTCAAAAGGAAGAAGACCAAAATGCGTATTTGATTCTCTTCACCATATAACAAAACTAAACACAAAACGTGCCATATTTGAAGAGTATTCAAGGAACTCCAGGAAAAAGCATGTCCCTTGATTGAAATGATGCAAAAATATATATATACTTATTTCTTGGAAATGAACATTCCAATGTTAATGTGTTGATTGAAGTATGAATCAAATACGATTCACACTATCCAATCAGATGACCCCCCCTTCTCTACTGCAGTTAAGAGATAACAGAGACGGGCTCATCTAATTAGACAGATGGTTTGAAACTCAGATGCGAGTCATGGCAGCAAGCGTGTTAAATCTAGTTTCAGATCTCAATTAATTTTCATTTCCAACCAATAACCACATTTAGTGAATATTTAAAAATAGTCATGAAAAAAAAGAATACAATTTATAAAAATGGATTCAAAATCCCAACAGGAATGCGAAAAGGTTTAAATTCAATATCCTAAGCTTTTGTAATAAAGTAATCAGTGGAAATATAATTAATTGTTAAACAATTTTGGTTTTTTTTTAATACAATAGCTAAATATAAATAGCCAATAGCCCCTAGACTGCAATGTAATAATAATTACCGAATAAGAGTTTTGCTGCCAATAATATCCTTCTCTCTTTAGTTCAGAGAGGTAAAGAAGTCCCGAATCAACCCTTCTTCTTTGAAATCCTTCCAAGTTTGAGAAAAGAAGAATAGAAAATTCAAGATGTTGTCTTATCCTCTGACTCATGGTTACAAATCTATCTTCTGAACAAAATATACAGGGCGTTCACACTTATTGTGGTCCTATAACTAATTTCTAAACCGTTAGGGATAGACATATAGTTCCAATTGAAAAAATTCTTCAAATGAAGGCAAAAATTATATGTGTTTTGAGTGAATAAACAAATTCCTGAAAAAGTTACGAATTCTAACTTTTGATACGGTGCCCTGGTCCTATCAGTCACATTTAGTAAAATTTTTTTGACACTCTAATATTTTAAACAAAAAAAAAAGTCCCACTCTTCTGCGACTGAAACTGACTGAGTTATGGAGCTTTGAATATCACTGACTTAGACCACTTTACACCATTTCAATAACCGTCTTGAAGACGATTCACCAGTCAATGCGCAGCACTTGCACGACGAGGCCGCTGAATGGTTGAAAATCATGGAATTCGAAGCTCCATAACTCGCTCAGTTTTAGTCGCAGAAGAGTGGGACTTTATTTGTTTAAAATGTTAGAATGCCAAGAATATTTTACTAAATATGACTGATAGGACCGTATACAAAGTTAGAATTCGTATTTTTTCAGAAATATATTTAGTGACTCAAAAGACATATATTATAATTTTTCCCTTCATATAGAGCATTTTTCCAATTGGAACTATATGTCTATCTCTAACGGTTTAGAAATTAGCTATTGTTCACGATAAGTGTGGACACCCTGTATATACAATACAAAAATAATCAATAAAAGGTTACTGCCCGTACCTTTGTGAAAAAATGATGCCTAGTGGAATTGTCAAATTATAACTTTATTATTTTTTTTACATCACATTTTCACATCCAGTGTTTTGGAAAGTCTTTCGGTTCCTATTTACAAATCTATAAACTAAGTATTTTTATTCTCTAGTTTATTTTCGATACCACATTTGCACAGAATTCATTCTTTTAATCTTTTTCTGTAGCTGCAGGACTCCATAGAGAAGGGCTTCAGCAGTAGGACAACCTACAAGAATATTTTTTTTGAATATAAAAACCAACATCAAAAACTTTAATTAAAAAATATTAACAGCCGATCTAAAGGAAATAGAATATAATACGGATTACTAAAAAATGATAAAATCTTTTTTCGATTTTTAAATAACACCAAATTATATAAATATCCTTGCTCAAATCCAGTCATGCAATTTATACTCGAATATTAGTTTAGCTACATGTTAATATTACCTTGAGCAAAGATATCAGATTTCAATTATTTCAAATTATATTTAATAGAAGTGTCATGCAGATACAGATCGTTACTGTTGAATTATCAATTATTTAAACAGCCAATCTGCATTTATTAAAAAATGCAGATTGGCTGTTTAGATAATTGATAAACTTTTTTTTCAAATTATCAAAATTTAAAAATTCCGTCAGCTAAAAATATTCTATCACACAATTCTGATAAACTGCTACTCTAATAATATTATAATCACTAGAAAATCACCCATCATAGTACCTCTTCATTCGAGAGTGTTTAAATAGATATATATGCAAGAACAATGTTTAACATCGATTGAAAACAAATAAAATAAACATATGTTTTATGACAGGAAATATTTTTTTATTTACATATTTCTTTATTCAAAAAACCTCCTGGTAAACAACATTCCGTGTGAAGTATTTTTCGTTGTTTAACAATTTTATTATAATTCAATAACCATGAAATTCTCAGCTTGTCAAGCGTAAGTCAAAAGTTTAGATTAAAAAGGAATTCTTTTTCAAAATTCTAATCAAAACAAAGCACTTCTCTGCTTGTCAAACGTTGCCGAAAAATATTAACAAATTATATCATCACAATTGCAATGAATAATTAGATGCATCGTGGCGTCCAAAATATATCAATTGCATGATATACCACTGACGTAATTTACTACTTTCTATTAAAAAATGGAACTTAATTTGAAATATATGATTAATATAATTTAAAATTTCTTGGGAACTATCGATCATAGCGAGATAAATTTTATGTCAATTGATAGAAAATTTTATTTCACTATTTTAGAGCTTTAAATTTGACATTAGAATGACAATTACTCTTTTAAATTTAAAATAACTGAAATTTAGGTTCTCTAACAATGAAATAATGCTGTTTAACGTCTTGTAGTTCTATGGCCTGCGTTTAATTGTTGGTGACGTCAAAGCATTCCCGAGAGACATATCTGGGCTATTATATTAATAATTGTATCTGCACGGTTGTTTAATTTGCACTTAAATGCATATAAAAACTTAAAGAGCCACCTTTATAAAATAATATTCTTGCAATTGAAAAAAAAATATTGTTTTAATAATTACCTATTTGTTTAGCATTTCATAGTTCACTAAATATTAAGAGTAATTATAAAATTTTAAAATTTTCAATCAAAACATTTTTCAATTTGAATGAACACATAGGGAATAACTTAACATCACCTGGTACATAAATATCCACAGGTATGATACGGTCACAACCCCTGACAACAGAATAGGAGTAATGATAATAACCGCCGCCATTGGCACAACTGCCCATGGAAATTACCCATCTAGGCTCAGCCATCTGATCATAAATCTGGAAAAAAATTAAAGACGCCTTTGAGTACAAGAAAATAAAAATAGTACGAAAAATCTGCACAAAGGTGGCGATTTTATATATCAAACACTAATCTGTTGGTTTCCAGGGGAAAGTAAATGCATTGGGTCATAAAGTATCCTTATTCAGAAAAAAAATATCTCTGCTAAAAATTTTTTCTCAAAAATCTTTAACCCTTTGCAGCGCAAGGCATTAAATTTCTTGAAATATGATGAAAAAAAAAAACATGAATGGGTTTAGTTAATTGTATAGACATAGAATCTACAAAATTAAAAAACCTTCACTCAGGAGGTCACGCCCCTCATATGAGAACCCCCTTAGATAGAGCTACCTTGATACACTCGAAAAATATTGTTGAATCTTACAGAAAATCATAAATTAAAACCTCAAGAATATTGGAGGAAAATTTTCAAGTTAATTTGCTAAAATTGTAAACGTCCAGAACTGAAAAAATTTCTTATCCTCGAGTAAAGGAATTTTCCCAAACTTTATCTCTAATAATTCCTGTTCCGAAACGAAATTTCATAAGGCTGCTATATACATTCTAAAAGGAGTACTATTAGCCCTATCCTAAACCTATTATTTCACATTTGTAGTTGCATTTAACGGTTGAGAAGCGAGTGAAATTAGGTGTGCCATCAGCCAGCACACTGTGTCACAAAGGGTTAAGCATGTATTTCGGAATAAGGAAAATGAATGACACAAAAGTGTTCCAAAAATTATTGGCAGGCGACCCAAAAAATGAATGGCAGAGGAAAGTAAATGAACAAACTGAAAATGAAAGGTAGGGAAACAATTCTTAGTATAAATGCAGGGTTCAGAGTTAAAGTAGACCAGCCCATGTTTTGCCATATTGTACTAACACTGCCACATTTAGTGTATAAATGTTATATTCTCTGTGCAATAAGGATTCAAGTCTGCAGTTTAATTATGTAAAGAATTCAAAGAGATGCGTACCGATTAAAACCCAACTATCGCACACTGCTAGGTTTCACTCTTGCCGTCTCAAGGACAAACTGACGTAATTCGCGAGCACAGACGATTGCTTCTGTACGCATGCGCGTGGAGATAGCGGATTGGTTTCAATGGTAAATTATACAGACCGACAGACAGTCAACCCTTTGACGGATTTGGCCCAAAATTTTATACGGACCTACATTCATGACGATAAAACTGTGTACCAAATTTTATCCATCTAGCTATTCAAGTTTTTGAGTTATAGTGTTCACATGACTTCGGACATACAGACAGACAGACTTCCCGTTGACGTATTTTGTCCCAAATTTGATAGAAACCTACAAATTATGTTTAAAGACCACATACCAAATTTCATCCCTGTAGCTCTAATAGTTTTCGAGTTATCGTGTTCACAGACAGACATAATTCCAAAATTGTGTTTTTCGGACTCAGGGAGGTCTAAAACGTGGAGATACGTCAAAATCTCGAGTTCGAATTTTTTGACGATTACAATGCTTTCTCTTTGTATACTTCGTATACGAGAAAGTAAAAAAGATATAAGAAACATTTGAATATCCATGGAAATAATATAAGCAGTTAAATAACAAGAGCAAGTTTTTTTTTTTAAAATCTTAAAGAAGTTGGGACAACTCTGTGTCAAAGCCCCTCAAGGGTTCAAATATAAATTTCATGTAATAAAATAGAAGGAAAAAAACTAATTAAATTTAACTATTTGCTTTAAAATTGATAATTAAAATCTCATCTTATACTTATATTCAAAACAAAGCGGATATCGAGTTCAAGGCTGTTTCTTACTGCTCTTTATCGTATACAATTTTAATAAATATAATATAGATAAATTACTCATCGAGTGCCGTTAAAGTTGTAGTAACACATTTAAGAACAAAACTTGTATCTTTCCGAGATTATTTTATCTGATGCGGTAATCGGAAAATATAGAAAAAAAAAAGCAAAATTCTCTATAGCGAGCGGACGGGAGCTCTCCCCTGTTTGGGCATATGTGATATCAGACCCGCTTTGCGCAAAATGTATCGTTTTTCCCGCGTCATCTGAGAGGCGAATTTTGATTGCAAACATTAAAAAAACCTGCCTAGAAATTTTTTTAAATGTTATTGTTCATTTTGAAGCATTTTCAATCGATTAGAAAAATAAAAAAAATGCTGAACTTCCCTTGTCCTAAGCACTCAAATGCTAACTTAATTAACTAAATGCAAGATAAAGAGTCTTATGATTTTAAAAAAATGGTTACTGGATGTTTCTTCTCTTGATTTGTTTCCCTATAATCTAAAATGCATCCCACCAAAATTTGGCCTTTTTGCGCCCGCCCCCCCCCCCCTTTTGGGAAAACTGCAGAAAAAATACAAATGGAGCTGAACAGTTAAGAAACAAAACAATGATGCAAAATTAAATGCACAGATTTTGAAGTTGTTGTAACGTATGCCCAGTTCATTTACACACATATTTTCTACATCACAGAAGAACAGGCTTTCTTCAATATTTATCTTCCACCATTCCAATATTTCTATCCCTTAGGGTCATTAAAACAATCATAATGACTTCATCAAAATTCTTCAACATTTATAAATAAAAATAGTTAAATTATCTAAATTTTCACAGAAGTTTACTATATCACTATTTTTAATTAAACTAATAATAACTTGAAGGAAAAGCACGTGTTTCATTTTTTTTATTTGTTGTTTTCAAATTAGAAGTCATAGTGAAATGTTCCTTCAAGGAATGGAGTTGCGAGTAATAAAAGTTTCATCAGCTCTGCTCTAGGTTGTTGATTCACATAATTTTTCTATCTCTACACCCGCATTGAGTTCGCATGCCTTGTTTGTAAAACAGTTAATTTAAATATTGAAATTTCCAATATGCTTAACATAAAAATTTTGAAAAATAACTGAACAACGAAACAAAACAATAAAAAAATTAATTAATAAACCATAAAATGGAAAATTACTACATTAAATCAGAAACAAAGATTTAATTTTATAAAATTTCTAGCATATAGGTAAAAACAGTTTCTCATTAGTCAGGAATAGTGATCCAAGTATTTAATTTTTTTTAAATATATCGCTCATCATACAACTTATTCCTGCCACCTGCTATATTGAAGGCTTGTAATAATATTTATAGAGATTTTTAAAGACAACATTGTTAATAGGTTCGATGAGCTAACTTAAAAACACTTTAGTTCCTTGAAATGTAGAAATGAATGTATACTTCAGATTACATATTTCAACAAGTAGCCTTAAATAATTTCCAGATTTCAGCTTGTTTCTCTAATTTCCTTAGAATGGCAATTAAAATTTATAAATCACTCATCACAAATAATATTATGTTTTTTATGTATTTTGCCAATTAACTTTTTTACCCCATACCAGTATTAGAATTAGGAGTATTCAGAAAAGCAATATTCTGGACAAAAGATGAAGTTCTGAGTAATTTGTCATCTCATACACATAAAGTGAAAAGTTAAAAGAAATGAAAGCATATACCTTCCTAAGAGCAGGAGCCATTC
Organism: Araneus ventricosus; assembly: GCA_013235015.1. Lineage (NCBI taxonomy): Eukaryota > Metazoa > Arthropoda > Arachnida > Araneae > Araneidae > Araneus > Araneus ventricosus. Next base: position 60,667 of record BGPR01005151.1, read on the forward strand.
TGTTTGTTAAAGTTCCTGCCAGAATGATGACGTCGGATTGCCTAGGACTAGCTCTGAACACCACACCAAACCTGTCCATATCGTAACGTGGGGCAGCCATATGCATCATTTCCACAGCACAGCAGGCTAGTCCAAATGTCATCGGCCATAAGGAGTTCTAGAATAGGAGAAAAACATCAGTAAATAAAAACCTGTATTAGTGTCATAAGATGTATATTTTTAGACTTGAATGTGAACACAAATTATTACATATAATTGTTGCACAGAGCCGCTATACGTTACTGGCATAACTTTTAACAGGGAGAATGATGAGTTAAAAAGGATCACAAATAATGGGGAAAAATATTCAGAAATGCATAATTTTTTCTAAGTCTTGTATGATTTTTTGATACTTAAAACACCCTACTCTAATTTGAAATCTCATTAATTTAAAGCCAATCAGGTACCAATAAAAATGTATCATATTTTCTCATTTATTAATAAGCTTTGAAGACCAAATTGAAATCTGCTAATCAACCAAATTACACTTTTCATAGGATAATACACCGTATTCTGAATACACAAGGATGTTAATACAGATCAATAGGATGATGTAATATTGCTTCAACAATATCTAAAATCAATCACCATCATTATTTTGGAGTTTATAGAAACTGGATATAATTATGTAACTGGGAACTAATTCCAAAATGGTTGATTTGAAATATGTCTATTTTTGTTAGATTTTACAAAAAAAAAAAAAAAAAAAACAATCCAAACCAAAATTTTTTAAAAAAAAATTAAAACATTATATGAATAATCTGTTATGCAAGGGATAAAAAATGGTTCAATTTTACATAGGAAATGAAACTCCAAGGAATAATTTTCAATAGTGAAAACTGTGGCATAATCTACAAATTGTTAGTTGGTTCCTTATTGCATTTAATTGACAACTAAACAAAATTAAGTGAATCAAGATATCAGTTCTTCTCACTCAATCATATCTAACAAATCTAAGAAATAAATATTCATAATCTTCAGTTATCAAATCTGAAGAACATGAACATAATTAGTTATGATTATCATCATCATCAAATAGTACAGTAGTTTTTTATTTGATTTTTTATGCCAGTAAAACAGCATATACCAACTATTTCAGATTATCAGCAATACTGATACTTTCCCATTATTTCAATAACACAGGGATGAGATTGGAAAAAACCCCAAAAAGCTGAAAATAGAAATCTGAAATTTTTACACGGGAAATACGTTTTAAGTAACTTAAGCATTTAAGCGCGATAAATTATCATATATATATATATATATATATATATATATATATATATATATATATATATATAATATTTGTTTGTGAGTAGTAATTGTTTAATTACATGCAGGGCTAAAACCAGCAAATAAAAAAAAGAAAGAACACTTAAAAATTACATATGACAAAAAAGGAATACCAAATTAACAATAAAATACTAATCATACTTACAACTGTTATTTAGTCAACTAATTCATAGCTAGAATAATAGTAAAAAATGAAAAAAACATACTTTTAAAAATAAGATTTTGAATGTAAATGAAAAAATTTTTAAATTTATGAAAGTAAGCAATTAGTTACATTCTACTTGGTTTTCAATAAATTTTTCACTTTAAAATGCACATTATTTTGAAAAAAAAAAGAATTTTCAATCACAAGGGTCTTTTTTCTTAGCATTTCTTGCAAAAGGAAGCGCGGATATCTCTTAATTTTTCTTTTTAATAACATGGATTCCGAAATCATAGTAAGAAAAAAAAAAAAAAAGGAGAGAAAGCGGAAACTTTTTATTTCAAGAAAATAAAAAAAAGCGGAAATACGCCAAGAAGCAGAAAAATCTCATCCTTGATAACAGCTAATGCTAAGATAAACATTGAAGCGATATGTAATTCTTCCATTCGTGCAGCAGCTGCAAAAATGTGCGTAAGTCAGCCAGAAATGATGGTGGAAAATCATACATTTTATGGCATTAGGTTTCTATTGGCAAGCATTTTGGTTGCTGCTAATCTGAAGGAAAAGTACCATAAGATATTTCACAAACTACAATATTTAATTTATCTTTACTAAATCTTGAAAAAAGTATGCACTATCAAAGCTTAATTTAAAAATACAGAAAACTAAGCACATTTTACACATGCATCTGTTTAGTTTCACAAAAGTCAAAGCCTTCTTCAAAACTGAAATTCATTACAAAATTATACATATCAAAATCCTTTATGAAATAATGGAAATAAAAGATTCAGCAAGATGGGAGTGGCTGCATGTGCCATCCTTGCCGCAGTTGAAATCAACTGATGTGCATCAAATGCTCCACACCAATTTAATTTTAGAGTCCATTGTGTCTCTTGCAGGAGGTAAAAAGACAGGATGTCACACCCAGTGGCGGACTGGCGAGGTTGCCAGCTTGCCCGATGGCAAGTGGGCCCCTTAAACAGAAGACAATTTGGGCTCCCAGAAAGTGTGGGATAGAAAAAAAGATATCTTTCTCTATAGTAAGCTTTTCTAAAGCAATGAAATAAAATAGCCCTGTACCCAAGGCCCATGTTTTGGGGATTTATTGCCGTCGTAATTCGACCAGCCGAACAGCGGGTGGTCGAATACCGACCAAAGACGCATACGCAATTGCCCGTAGGAACTGTACTGAGGTCTCTGTCCAGTAGGGTGGATCGAAAAGTATAGGAAAAAAATTTTTTTGGGAAATTATTTTTGGCAGGGGTCGGGAAAGTTGTGTCTTAAGTATGTTAGTTTATATATATATATTTTATTGAAATTCATTTATATCTTCCGGTGCCCCAAGCGCCTCAAAAATAGTTAAAAATTGATTTTTTTATGAAAATTTGCAATTTTTTTTGTTTTGTTTTGAAATTATTTTTGGCATGGGGTGGGGCAGTTGTGTCTTAGGTATATTAGTTTACATATATTTTTTTATTGAAATCCATTCATATCTTCCAGTGCCCCAAGTGCCCCAAAAATAGTTAAATATGACTTTTTTTGGAAATTTATAAAAAAAAATATTTTTAAAATTTTCATTAGCGCCGGGTAAGAAAGTTTTGTTTTGGGTATATTAGTTTATATTTTTTTATTATTATTAAAATTCATTCATATCTTCTGGTGGCCCGAAAGCACCCCCCCCCCCAAAAAAATAAGTTAAAAATTGACATTTTTACAAATATCTATTAAAAATTGTGAATTAATGAAAAATATTTGGCAAATTCTTAAAGTATAAACTTATAAATAATTATAATTTTATAATAATGCATGAAGTATAAATTTAATAGTCAAAGCAATAAATCACAAAACTTATAAAAAGTGGACTTATATCATAGATTTTTTAATTCTATTAGTTTGAAGATTTACATATTTCTATAGGATGTAATCCTTTTTGGTATTAAAATGTTTGATAAAACTTCTTGATTGTATTCTATTCAATATGAAGCCGTGTCTCTTCTCTTCTCCATATTCACTTTCCGACGCTTCAGACACTAAGCGAAAACATCTTTCTACATCTTGGGTATGGCTTGGATATTTTGATCATTCCTCCTTCTAACTTTTACCATGGTCTCAATTTCTTTAAATGACACATTCATCAAAAGAGGTGGTTCAAAAGGTCCAACTCGTTGCCAGTTAATAAAAGCAAAATAATCCTTTGCTTTAAAGTCTATTTTTGTTACTTAAAAAATTCTTTTTCTGATGATCCTCTGTTTTCATTTCTAGCACAAATTAGTTTTCGTAGTGGTAAAGACCTTATATTTTCTCTGTTATCTGTGAGCATTGACAATAGCAAATTTTCAGTATGACAAAACAAGTTATTTCGTGTAATAAAAGTGTGTACTATATTTCTTAAATTGAGTTCCAAATATCTAGAAAATAAGTCTCCAAATATGCAGCGCTCCTTCTGTTATGGAGGGCTTTGTTTTGACATGGAACCGTACAGGTTTCATATACCTTCATAATATATGTTGCAAGAATAATAAGATTGTCAGATGGCTTTTCTGTGACCACATACAACTTTAAAATTCTACTTGCAATTGTTTAGCCACCTTGAGTGAGCAACTGGACAGGCTTTCTTAATGCCAGGTCAGAATAACATTCAACACATGATATCGCTAGGCAAATATCATATAGATATTGCTGAGCATTGCTGAGAACCATGCTATCTACATTATGTGGCATATTTTCCACACTTATTGAAGAAAAAGGAGCTACAAGTAGCTCCTCGAAGGTTTCGACTGTTTTATCAATTGGTCGACAAAATTCTTTAGGGCCAGTTGTTACACCATCCAAAGAATTTAGTAGGTGACGGAGAGGTAACTCATTTGTTTGATTCAAACAAATTCACCATTGTAATGGTCTTCTGAAGCCAGTTCCATCAAGCGTATAATACCTCCCTTGTGCCCAGTATTAACATTTGTTCCATCGCATCCAATTAATGTTAGCCCATTTAATTGCATATTATTTGATACAAAAAAATTGAGTATTGCTTCTTTTATGGCTTTAGCTCCTCCTGTTGCGGCAGTAACATGTCCGAGATACACAGAGATAGGTTCGTTTACAAGAGTATAATGCTCCGCCTTTGTGGTCTTTGGGTAGTACTTTGTGTCCTTCTTAATTAACACTTTTGTGTTGTCTTTTCTCCCGTCGAAATGTAATCCGGTTAAAAGAGACCAAGACACTGTTAATTTAGTAGACTCTGCAACTTCATTTTAAAGCTTTTTACGCTGTCTAAGAATTTTATTGCTATCTACCCCATACGAAGTCTCTCCTTCGTTTACAATTCCAATGTCTTGTGAAACAGCACTGGCAAATGAAGCAGCTGCTCTATCTGAAATTTCGTATCGATCATATTCCTTTGCTAAGGTAGGAAAATCTAAACGATTTTATGATTGATATTCCGAGGTCATTACATCCATATCTGTATACAAGGACGAAGACATAGTGTTGAGCTCAAGTAGCTCCATTGATGGAGCATGAGCAGCATTAGCATCAATTTTAACCATTTACGTTTTATTCTTTTGTTTTCCATCTGTTTTCTTTTTCCTTTTCTCTTTTTCTTTAGTCGCAGTTACGTCCACTTCTCCAATAATCATTTTCCTTTCTAATCTTTGATCTTTTATAAACAATCGTTCAGCAAGTGGAATTTTCATGTCTTTTTGGCATTTACATGTATCGAAATTTGTACACTTACAAAATGTGATATCGATCAGACGCGATATTTTTTCATTACGTTAATTTTCCAATTTTTGTTGGTATTTTTATCATACCTTCGCCCTATACTGTACGTTTCTCCTGTGAAATTGTTTCTTTAACACATTTTTAATTTTTAATTTTTAATTCGAAATTTGTATAAAAATCGTTTTTTTGCAAATATTGAAGTGTCTTGGGGCACCGGAAGATATTAAACAAAGTTGAAAAAATTTTGCATGTATGCTAGTACACTTAAAAGGCAACTTTTGCACCCTATGCCGATGATTTTATCCACACTTTGAATTTTCGATCCACCCTACTGTCCAGTCCACTTCCTTTGACCTTCCGATCATTTACAGATGTTTCTCCAGAATGTTGCAGCCATCGCAATAGCCTCGGGCTATTGGAACAGGGTAGCTCTTCGATGCAAAGTCAAGCCGCAATACTCTTTAAGAGTTTTTGTTGGTTTCGGAAGCCCCCGGAAAGACGGAAGGAATTGCATCCCTTTGTGCAGAAAGAGTGCGGTTCTTGTGAGAAATGCCTAAAAGAGGTGCTTTTTTCTTTCTTTTTTGTAGTTTAATTTTACTGTCATAAATCTTACAAACAAGGGAACTCGCCTGTAAGAAAAGGTTTTCTTGGCTAAAACTGTGACTAGGACACTAAATGGCATCTATGAAAAGACGACACTCACGAATTTCTTTATGAGTTTGGGGGAGTTTGCGTTTAGAAGAGTAAAGGGGTTTTGTTTAAAGAGGACCTCAGTCTTATTGGTCTGTCTTTCATGGAAAATAATTGGTGAGAAAAGTGTTATTTCTGTTTTCAGTCGTAAGAGAGTAAAAACATATGTTGCGTATCTTGCAAAAGGAAAGAAAAAAAAGAGGTAAGCTGAAACTATCATTTCTCTATTTTTATATTGCTTTTATAGTATTAAACACTAGCCGCATTCGGCTACCAACCGACTCGTCCATCTTATTAATTGTCTTAATTTGATTATATTAACAAACTTTAAATTCGCCAACTTATTTATTTTTTGTTAAGTTAAAAGTATTAATTGCTACAAAAGACTGAGAAAGAAATTAAATGTGCAAAGAAAAAAAAGAAGAAGAAGAAAAAATAGTAGAAAGGAAATGTATCAGCATTTCGAGATAAATTTTGATGCAGTATGTTTTTGTGTCTCGTGAAACCAATGACATAAGTCTCTACATTCCACTGTTAAAAAGGTAAAAAACACGAGATTTAATGAAGATTAATTTTTGAAATTTTGCATAATTATAATCTACAATTATTGCGCATTATTAAGCTTATTATAAAGTGAAAATTTAACCTCATCATATCAAATAAATGAATTGCATAATCTCCAGGAAGATTATCTCGCCTTAAGTGGAAAGATGAGCTTAATGTCATCGTTAAAAAGTAAATTTATTAAAATAACATAAAAAATCTATCAAAAACTAAATTTATTTGAAGTAACGAAGAAAGAAAGAAAAAGACTGGACTTAAAGAAAATAAAAAAAAAAACTAGCGAAACAATGAAAATGTACTGCATTTTAATACAACAAAAGAAGTTTTTTACATTATAAGGATGTATTTTGTACAGATCTATAGTTTTACTCGATCTTTATGAAATTTGGAACACATGCTCTTCAAAAAAAGATGAAAATAATTGTCAACTTTTTAAAGTCCAAAAGTAAATTAAAATTTCAGTTACTTAAAAATTAAGCAAGATTTTGGCGTTTTTTCGCAATATTTTCAAAAAATACTATCTAACAAAATGATTTTTGAATTACTTATAATTCAAAAACGTCTTTTCAATGATTCCAGTTTAGTTACGAATTACTGAAACATTTCCAGCAGAAATTACTAAACTCCAAATCATCCAAAGAAGTTTGTTTTAAAGGTTCCTGGCTCTTTCAACAGATATCCTACCAATGGGCATCATTTCTCCTTCATACTTTGTCGCTAAAACCGTATACGAAATATTTAACTTCCGGAATTTAAAATAAAATAACTTTAATCATAATTTCGCTATTTTAAACGTAGAAAATTAAGGGGTGTTAAAAGGGATTTATTTTAAAGACGCTGAAAAATTAGATATATAATAAAAAAATTAAATTGAATACATAATTATTAAATATTATAGATTTAAATTAATATAATTAAATATAAAAAAATTAAATATAAAATTATGTATATATATTATGATTGTAGATATGTGTGGGCCCTCACTGACTCTCGGCAACCACTATTTTCAGACCCAGTCCGCCACTGCTTATGATTACATCATGGAATGCATTAACAAAGAAAAAGGGGGTGTTGTGTGCGACGCCTGACCACACCAGAAAAAGGGCGCTGCTGTCGCCAGTGTAGAGGTAGAAGTGACGCTTGAGCGTTGCAAGACAAAGGGAGAGTTGAATAAAATGGTGAAGAGTACAGTCCGCAAAATTTTTGTGTTGTGATTTATTGTGAGCGATTAATTACAGAGAGTTAATCAGAGCTATCGAAGGGCCAAAACATGGTCCTAATCCGCCGGAGTAATCGGCTATGCTACCCTTTGGAAATTCTTGTGATATTTTAAGGACTATTTGAGTTGTTTATTCGTGGTCTCTTGCGACAGCAGTCCCAGCTTGGAGGTAGGAGCAATATTCTTTCTTGTTTTCATGAGTAAAAAACTAATTGATTTCTCGAGTTGAAGTTAATTTCGTTTTGCTGAGTTTAAAGTAAAATTGGTTTGTGTCGATATTGTTTTCTTGAATTAGTGTACTTTCAAACTATAAGTTGAAAATGGCCGGTATAGCAAAATTAAAGAAAGATGAGCTAAAACTCGTTGCCGAGGAGATTGGCTTAGCAGTAACGGAAAGTATGAAAAAGAGTGAAATAAGGCGTTTAATTGAGGAAAGTGAGGTATTTTTAAATGACAACGAAACTGTGCAAGACGCTATAGATCAAGTATTAGAGGAGAAAAAAAACCAAAAATCCGATCAGGACGGTCAAATAGAACTAGAGCGACTTAAATTAGAGAGAATTAAAGTAGAATTAGAATTAGCACAATTAAAGGCTAATAACACCGGGATTTCTTTTGATCACGGACGTAAAAACGAAACGGAAGAGTCAATGGAGGTCTTAATAAAAAGCATTAGAACATTGACAATTAAGGTGCCGAATAAATCGGAAGATTGGGGTTTCTTTTTTACTTCGTTAGAGAGAGCATATAGCACTAAAAAGGTACCTGAGAAATTTAAAGCCGAGATTTTGTTGAATTTGTTAGGGGAAAGAGCTTCTAATATTTTAACTTACATTACCGAAAAGGATCTAAACAATTATGAAGAAATTAAATCAATTGTTTTAAGAGAATTCGAGCCAACAGCGCAAGCAGTATTAGAGAATTTTAGAAATGCGTCTAAGGAAAACGAAACACATATGCAATTCGCTTCGCGTCTCACTACGAGTTTCGAGTATTATTTAAAATTGAGAGGAGTGACGGACTTCGAAACCTTAAAGCAACTGATGGTATCTGATAAATTATTTCAGACTTTAGATAGAGAAACAGCTGCTCATATTAATGTTCGTCAAAACGAGAAATGGTTTAAGCCGGTTGAGTTAGGAAAAGAATGCGACTTATATTTCACATCGAGAGGTAAGCGCCTAAATGAGACGAGAAAGGAACCAAAAATTTATAGCAATAATTTTAAAACCGCTAAAACTGTTCCAAAAGTATTTTTCAATGAGATGAAAAATAAGAATTGTGATTTATGTCGAAAGAATGAAAATCATCCGCTATACGCTTGCCCTCAGTTTAAGAGACTTTCTGTTCATGAACGTGTTGAGGTAGTCAAAAATAAAAACGTTTGTTTTAAATGCTTATCACCAAACTGTAGCGTTAAAAAATGTTCGTATAGGAATTGTTTCTGTGGCAAAGCTCACAACAAATTAATCCATTTTCCGAAAGAATCGACAAACGTTTCGTCTACGAATGCCGGAGCCACGGAAGTCGTAAATAATTCGCAGTCGGGGGAAAAAAATACTGAGCAAGGGTCAAATGTCTCCCCCATTGAGTGGGTTACACCTTTCGTTGCTACCAATCTAGTCGAAAATAAAAAGAATGTAATCTTGTCTACTGTACAATGTTTAGTAAAAGACAGATGTTCGCAATGGCAGGAAGTGAGGTGTTTATTAGATGTAGGATCTCAAATATGCTTAATGAGTAATGAGTGCTTACAGCGATTGCAACTAAAAAGTGAAAAAATCAATCAATCTATCTCTTGCATTAATAATGCCTCGATGGTAGTTAATCGTAGTGTTTCGGCAACTCTAGCGAATAGAAACAAAAGTTTTGAAAGAAATATTTCTATGTTAGTAGTACGAAAAATAGCGGATTTAATACCAAATCAAAAAATCGATGCGCGTGTGCAGATCCCAGAGTCGGTTAAACTTGCGGATCCTAACTTTAATGTTCCGGGAAAAATTGATATTTTGATTGGTGCTGAATACTTTTACGACATAATAAAGCCGGGAAAATTAAATGCAAAAAATGCGAGCCTGACGTTACAGGACTCTGTATTTGGGTATATTCTAGGAGGTAGCATTTCGAGCCCAGATAACTTAAATTCCAATTATTACGGTTTAATATGTGCGGCTGAAGAATTAAATTCAAATTTGAGAAAATTTTGGGAGATCGAGGAAATTGGAAATGAATTACCTAAAAGTAAAGAAAATGCTATATGTGAGGAACATTATGCGCGGACGCATAGGAGAGATAAGACAGGAAAATATACTGTGACTATGCCATTTAAAGAGCATTGGTCGTGTCTAGGGAATTCAAGGGATATTGCTCTAAACCGACTCGCATCGCTATGGACTCGCCTGTCCAGAGACCAAGAGTACCTAAAATTGTATCGTGATTTTTTGAAAGAGTATGAAGATTTAGGGCATATGACTGAAATCAGGGAGAGTGTTGAACCTGATGTGACATATTATATGCCTCACCATGGCATCTACAGGCCTCAAAAAAGTACAACAAAATTAAGAACTGTGTTTAATGCTTCCACATTGACTACTAGTGGAAAATCACTGAACTCTATTCAGTATAACGGTGGAGTTATACAAGACGACCTTTTTACATTGTTAGTAAGATTCCGGAAGCACATCTTTGCCTTCACTGCAGATATTCGTCAAATGTACCGAAAGATAAATATAGATGAGAGTCAACGAAAGCTTCAAAGAATTTTGTGGAAAGAGGATGTCAACAAGCCCATCAAGACGTACCAACTTAATACCGTCACATACGGAACGGTTAGTGCTCCGTACCTTGCAATGCGAACGCTGAAACAGATTTCCATTGACGAGGGAAAAAACTTTCCTATCGCTGCGTCAGTCCTGTGTAATGACTTTTACATGGATGATGTTTTAAGTGGAGCCAATACATTAGAGGCTGCAAAAACTCTGCAACACCAACTTATTGACATTCTAAAAACTGCTCAGATGTCATTACACAAATGGTGTGGGAATACTTCCGAGCTTATCCCAACCACGGAAAATGAGTATGACTTTTCATCAACGGATGAAATTAAAACGTTAGGAATTACCTGGAAGGCTAGAACTGATTGTTTTACCTTTAAGGTGAAAGTGGAGCAAAATGCTCATCCTACTAAAAGGTCGGTCTTATCAATTATCGCCCGACTCTTTGATCCACTTGGATTGCTTGGCCCAGTGATCACTAAAGCAAAAATTTTCATGCAGCAATTGTGGTTGCTCAAAATTGACTGGAGTGAAAGGCTTCCTGAGAAAGAAGCGTGTGAATGGCAAGAGTTTGTGAAATCTCTAATGAATTTAAACGACATCAACATTGAAAGGTGCATAGTGATTCAAAGCGCTGTAGTGACTGAGCTTCATGGTTTCTGTGACGCGTCTGAAAAGGCGTATGGTGCTGCAATATACGCCAGGACAGTCACTGCAGCTGGAGAGGTGAAAGTGAAGCTAGTCGCGAGTAAATCTCGTGTGTCGCCGATTAAGCAGGTAACCATTCCTCGCTTAGAGTTATGTAGTGCCGTCCTACTCACCAAATTAATGGATAAGGTGCAGAGGGCATTAAAAATGGATATAACATCAGTTTTCTATTGGTCTGATTCCACAATAGTGATATCGTGGATGAAAAAAGAATCGAGAGATTTAAAGACGTTTGTTGCCAACCGAGTGGTGTTTATCCAAGAGTGTACAGAAATAAATCAGTGGCATCATGTTCCATCGGAACAAAA